>JAADVR010000496.1:0-25421 GCA_023335855.1 Pythium scleroteichum | reverse complement strand
TTCCGCCGCTTGACGGCCCGAAATTCAAGAATAATCTGCCAGCATTTGCCGTTTAGTCTGAAGTCAAACCGGCTGCGTCGCATTTCTCCAATCTGCCGATCTGCCAGTCTGGCCAACAGCGGCCTTTCTCGTATTGCATCGGGTTTTACAAATGTGGTACCCACTCAGTTAGAAAGGACGCAACAGCCTCCTGAACATAAACCATCCATCTTGACCCGCAGCTTCAAGCATCGGCGATTCGGCAAGCCGTGGCGACGCAATGCCTCGTGGAGAGGAGGCGGCTCTTCCATCATCAGCACCAGAGGGCGCCCTTCTCACTGGTGGGTGGGTGACCTTTGAAGGGGTGACAGCCCAGCGACTCGAGTTCCGCCCCGCAGAGACTCGCGCTGCCCCCCGCCTCACGGCTCATTCCTCATCTTGCACGCCGTGCACCAAATCCCCAAACACTGCCTGCGACCAACAGGGGCATGTTCTCGTTCCGCCGTCTCGTGAGCGCGGTCGCCTGCGCGGCGCTCTGCCTCGTCAGCTCCACCGAGGCCGCCTACAACATCGGTCTCGGCAAGAGCGACATCACGGGCCCGGCCGCCGAGGTGGTCATGATGGGCTACGCGTACCCGGACCAGAAGGCCGCTGGGCTGCTCAACCGCCTCTACGCACGCGCGTACATCGTCGAGGACGCCGACACCAAGTCGCGCGTGCTCTTCGTCAACTGCGACTTGCAGGCGGTCTTCCAGCTCGTGCACCAGGAGGTCATCCGCCAGCTCAAGGAGACTTACAACGGCGTCTACACCGAGCAGAACGTCGTGCTCCACGCCACGCACACGCACGCCGGCCCGGGCGGCTCGTCGGCCTACACGCTGTACGACTTTACGATCCTGGGTTACATCCACGAGACGTTCGATTCGATCGTCGCGGGCATCATCAAGGCCATCGCGGCCGCCCACAGCTCGGTCGCGCCCGGCACCATCTTGTTCAACAAGGGCCAGATCCTCGACGGCGGCCGGAACCGCTCGCCGCTGGCGTACCTGGCCAACGCGGCCACCGAACGAGCGCAGTACTCGGGCGACCGCGACGTGGACATGCGCGCGCTCCAGTTCCGCTCGACCACGGGCGCGCTGCGCGGTGTGCTCGCGTGGTATCCGGTGCACCCGACGAGTCTCACCGAGTTCAACCACCTCATCAGTGGCGACAACAAGGGCTACGCCGAGTTCCTGCTCGAAGAGAAGTTCCCGGGCGCGATCATCGGCATCGGCATCTCCAACGCCGCCGACGTGAGCCCGAACCGCATCGACAACGGCAACGGCACGTTCAGCGGCGAGGGCAAGGACGACATTGAAAGCGCCGAGATCATCGGTGGCCGCCAGGCGGCTGGTCTTCTCAGCCTCATCAACTCGCCTGCTGAGCAGCTCAAAGGCTCGGTCGTCGGCAAGCTCTCGTACGTCAACTTCTCGAACGTGACCGTCAAGGGCGCCGTGCCGACGGCCGAGAACCCGTACGCCGACCGCACGTGCCCGGCCATGGTCGGCCAGAACTTCGCTGCCGGCACGGAGGACGGCCGTGGTCTCTCGGGCTTCACGGAAGGCGATCTCAAGGCCAACCCGCTCTTCCAGGCGCTCGGCGCTGTCCTCAAGGACGCCCCGCAGTGGGTCAAGGACTGCCAGACCAAGAACAAGGTCCAGCTGCTCGCCGTCGGCCTGTTCGACCCTGTGCCTTGGGTTCCGGACGTGCTGCCCGTCCAGGTGATCAAGCTCGGCCAGTTCGGTATCGCTGTGACCAACTTCGAGACCTCGACCATGTCGGGCCGTCGCATCCGCGCCTCGCTCAAGAACACGCTCGCGCCGGCGGGCGTGACGGAGGTCGAGGTCGCCGCCATCTCCAACGCCTACGCGCAGTACATGACGACGCCGGAGGAGTACTCGGCGCAGAACTACGAAGGCGCCTCGACGGTCTTCGGCCCCAACCAGTTGGCCGCCGTCACGCAGGAGCTCAACCGCGTGGCCGCGTCCATCGTGAACCCAGCCGTGGCGCTCGACGTCGGCCCGACGCCGCGCCAGTTCGACCGCACCAAGCTGCTCAACTTCCAGACCGGCGTGGTCTTCGACACGGTGCCGATCGGCAAGAACTTCGGCGACGTCCGCGTGCAGCCTGCTGCCTCGTACTCGATCGGCTCGACGGCCTCGGCCGACTTCTACGGTGCACACCCGAAGAACCGCCTCATGGAGGTCGCGTCGTTCTGCGACGTCGAGAAGCAGGTCTCGCCGGGCGTGTTCACGACCAGCCTAACCGACTACCACTGGGACGTGCGCTACCAGTGGTTCCGCGACAGTGTCGCCGACAGCAAGAGCATCTGCCAGTGGAACATCCGCAGCGGCAACCCGACGTCCGTGGCCGGCACCTACCGCTTCCGCCACCGCGGCTTCCACAAGCCGCTTACCGGCTCCATCTCGGCTTACGAGGGCGTCTCGGCCACCTTCACCGTGGCCTAAGACCTCGCAGTAGTACTATTACTAGTAAGTGGGGGACCGCCCTCGTTTGTCTCTGGGAAATCCAAATGTGTCGTTCTCAATTGCTACAGTCATTCGTTTACTGCTACTCTACGTAAAAGGCCGAGGACGTGCCTTCGTACGCCTTGATCTGCCCGATCAGCGGCTTCGAGTATCCTCGGTGGCGGATGCGGTAGCGGCCCGGCACGGACGACGGGTTGCCCTTGCGCACGAACCACGAGCACACGCTGCGGCTCTCGCTCACGCCCACGCGGTGCCACTCGAAGCGCACGTCCCAATGGGCGTCCGTCAAGAACTTCGACCAGTTGCCGGCTTCGTCCTGCGTCTCCACGTCGCAGAACGACGCCACGCGGTCCAAGCGGTTCTTCGGGTGCGCTCCTCGGAACTCGACGGTGACGGTGTCTCCGATCGTGTACGAGGCCGACGCGTCTTGACGCAGCTCGCCAAACTTCTTGCCCCAGCCCGCCGTGTCCAGCACCACGCCGGTTTGCAAGTTGAGCAGCTTGGAGCGGTCGAACTGGCGCGGCGTCGGGCCGACGTCGAGCGCGACCGTCGGGTCGACGATCGACTTGGCCACGCGAGCCAGCTCCTGCCGCACGGCCGCGAGCTGGTTCGGGCCGAAGAGCGTCGACGCGCCTTCATAGTTCTGCGTCGCGTACTCCTCGGCGGTCGTGAGGTACTGCGCGTAGGCGTTCGAGATGGACACGATCTCGACCTCCGTGACGCCGGCGGGAGCAAGCGCGGCCCTCAGCGTCGAGCGGATGCGGCGTCCGGCCATGGTCGTCACCTCAAAGTTGGTCACGCCGAAGCCGAACTGACCGAGCTTGACGATCTGCACAGGCAGCACGCTGGGCACCCAGGGCACGGGCTCCATGAGCCCGACCGCGAGCAGTGGGACCTTGTTCTTGGTCTGGCACTCCTTGACCCACGCGGGGGCTTCTTTGATCACGGCTCCGATGGCGCGGAACAACGGGTTCGCCTTCAGTTCGCCTTCCTTGAGCTGGTCGACGCCGCGTCCGTCCTCCGTGCCGGCGCCAAAGTTCTGGCCGACGACCGCAGGACACGTACGGTCAGCGTACGGATTCTCGGCGGTGGCTTCGACTCCTTCGATCTTGACGTTCGAGTAGTCGACGTACGAGAGCTTAGATAGTACCGAACCCGTGAGCTCCTCGGTAGGGCCGTTCAGCAGCTCCTGCACCTTGCTGGCCTGGCGTCCACCGATGATCTCTGCACTCTCAACGACCGTGCGGCCTTCTCCACGGAACGTGCCGTTGCCGTTGTCGATCAGATTCGGACTCACGTCGCCAGCATTCGAGATGCCAATGCCCACCACGACGCCCGGGAACTTTTCCTCGAGCACAAACTCGGCGTAGCCCTTGTTGTCGCCGCTCACGAGCTTGTTGTGCTGCGTCAGACTCGTCGGGTGGACGGGGAACCACGCCAGGACGCCGCGGAGCCTGCCGTCCGAGGCTTTGAACTGCAGCACGCGCATGTCGAGGTCGTGGTCGGTCGCGTACTGCGCCCTCTCGGTCTCGGGGTTGGCTAGATAGGCCGGCGGCGAGCGGTTCTTGCCTGCGTTCGGGATCTGGCCCTTGCTAAAGCGGATCGTGCCGGGCGCGACCGAGTTGTGGGCCGCGACGATGGCCTCCATGATCCCGCCGACGATCTTGTCGTAGTTCTCCTTGATGAACCCGAAGATGGACACGTCGTAGAGCATGTACGCGGACGAGCCGCCTGGTCCGGCGTGCGTGTGGATCGCGTGCAGCACGACGTTCTGCTCCGTGTAGAGCCCGTTGTACTGCTCCTGGAGCTGCTTGATGACCTCCTGCTGCACGAGCTGGAAGACCGCGAGCAAGTCGCAGTTGACGATGACGACGCGCTGCTTGCTGTCCGTGTCCTCGACGATGAACGCGCGCGCGTAGAGGCGGTTGAGCAGGCCGGCCGACTTCTCGGTGCTGTCGGCGAAGCCCACCATGACGACCTCGGCGGCCGGGCCGGTGATGTCGCTCTTGCCGACGCCGATGTTGTAGCCGGCCATGGCCGACGAGCTCAGCAGCGCCAGCGCCGTGGTGGCGACGGCGGCCACGAGGCGACGCAGCAATCGCATGGCTGTCTTCGAGAGGCGATTGGGAACTGTGGAGCTCGAGAGAAGCCCAAGACGAGGACGGAGAAGACGCCTGGGACACGACGAAGTGGCAAGAGAACTGCTGCTCTGGTTCCGTGGCTGTAGGCCATAGGCACCCCGCCGTCATTCCGTTGGATGGGGCCGTCAAAACGTATATCTGCGAGAAGGTCTCATCTCTCACGTACTGGATCGAGGCGGGTCTTTAACAAAGTATTTCGAAGACAGTCAGGAGTTCTATGTCATTACGCATCTGCCTCTGAGAATGGAGAATGCAGTTGTGTTCACTAACATAAGACGATCTACAGTGGATGTTGCTCTAGGATCTCTCGCGCGTCGATTCCTCACAGAAGCCTCACTTCTCTCTCCCATCTTCTCGCTCAGCACGTTCCAAATCACTTCGCCTTACCGGGTCCAGTTAAATTTTTTGAGTGGGCTGCCTTTGGTTGGCTTCAACTCGAATTCGTTCTCGCGCACACCGCTTCGTCTCGAGTGCACTCGCCACCTTCAACGTGCCAACCGCCCAGCACGTCCGGCATGATGTCGAAGACGGAAGAAACGCCTTCGTACGGTCTCATCTCGCCGAGAACGTGCTTCGCGAAGCCTCGGTGGCGGACGCGGTACCGTCCGGGGCGTGCCGACCGATCGCCCTGGCGCAGCACCCACTTGCACACGCTACTGCTCTCGGTGAGTCCGACGCGGCGCCACTCGAAGCGCACGTCCCAGTGGTAATCAGTCAGCAGCGTGCGCCAGTTCCCGGCGCCGGACTCCACTTCCACGTCACAGAATGACGCGACCTGGGCCGCGAGATTACGCGGATGGCCGCCGTAAAACTGGACCTCGACCGTCTCGCCTACAGCATACACTGGACGCGCGTTCTTGCGTACATCTCCAAAGCTCTTGCCCCATCCAGGCGTGTCCAGGACGACGCCATGCTGGAAGCTGAGCAGTCTCGAGCGGTCGAACTGAGGCGGAGTCGGCACAGTGTCCAGCGGCATCGAAGGGTCGGCGACGGACCTGGCCACGCGAACGAGTTCTTGCTGCAGCACGGCGAGTTGGTTGGGTCCGAACAGTGTCGACGCGCCTTCGTAGTGCTGCATCGCGTACTCTTCCGCGGTCGTCACGTACTGCGCATAGGCGTTCGACATGCCTGCGACCTCCACCTCCGTCACGCCGACCTGGTCCATCGCCGCTGAGACGGCAGACCGAATGCGACGGCCGGCCATGGTCGAGACCTCGAAATTCGTCGCTGCGATCGCAAATTGGCCGATCTTGACGACTTGCACGGGCAGAATATTCGGGATCCAGGGCCCGAACCAGGCCAGGCCGACAGCGAGGAGCGGCACTTTGTTCCTGGTCTGGCAGTCCTGAACCCACTGCGGCGTTGCCGTCACGATGGTTCCGAGCGTGCGGAAGATTCGATTCGGTTCCAAATCACCTTCCGTAAACCACCGAAGGCCGCGGCCGTCCTCAGTGCCAGCCGCGAAGTTCTGGCCCATTATCGCCGGACACGTTCGGTTGGCGTACGGGTTGGACGGATCCGGAATGGCGTCGTTCACTGTCGCGTTAGAAAAGTCCACATACGAGAGTTTGCCCAGCACGGAGCCGCGCAGCTCTTCAGCGGGGAACTCCAGCAACTCCAAGACTTTGTTTGCCTGCCGAGCGCCCATGATCTCAGCATTCTCGACGTCGGTCTGACCTTCGCCAGTCCACGTCGAATCCCCTTTGTCAACCAAGTTCGGACTCACGTCTCCAGCGTTGGAGATGCCGATCCCCGCAACTACGCCCGGAAACTTCTCTTCGACCAAGAATTCGGCATACCCTTTGTTGTCTCCCGTGATGAAGTGATTGAAACGTGTGAGACTCGTCGGATGGACCGGGTACCAGGCCAACACCCCACGCAGTTGTCCGTCTGGATCTTTAAACTGCAGCATCCGCAAGTCCACATCGCGATCCGTCTCGTAGAGGTCACGCTCGGCCTTTGGGTTCGCCAAGTACGCTTCAGGCGAGCGCTGCTTGCCGCCGTCGAGAAGTTGTCCCTTGTTGAAATAGACGATTCCAGGTGCCATCGACTCGTGAGCGAGGGCGATCGCCTTCACAATGCCGTTCACCATGCGGTCGAACGTCTCGCCGATGAACCCTCGCACCGAGACAGCGTATAGGAAGTAGGCCGAGGCGCCGCCTGGCCCGCCGTGCGTGTGCGTCGCGTGGAGCACGACGTTCTGGTCCGAGTAAAGCCCTTTGTACTTGCTGTGCAGCCGCTGGACGACCTCCTGGTGCACGAGCTGCATGACCGAGTGGAGATCGCAGTTGACGAAGACCACGCGCTGCTTGGTGCGCGTGTCTTCGACGATGAACGCACGCGCGTAGAGGCGGTTGAGCAGCCCGGCGGTCGTCTGCGAGCTGTCGGCGTAGCCCATCATGACCACTTCGGCCGCGGGGCCCGTGACGTCGCTCTTGCCGACGCCGATGTTGTACGCCGCCGCGACGCAGACCCCCAGCGCCACGGCCAGCGCCAGCAGCGCGACGCCCAACCTCCCAGAGCGGCCCATGGTCGTCGGTCGGCCGTGTGAGAAGCTGATGATCTCTCCAAGAGATGGGCAGCGACAAGGTATGTATAGTGTATACTGATATGTTTTATGTCAATACATTGACGTTCCCAAGTTGAAGTTGTTCCATTCATACTCGTTGTATTGCTTTGCCCTGCCCAACTCAACGCCAACTCTGAAGGGATCGCCGTGGTCACTTCGGTTTTGTTGGGCACGCGGCGGGAAACTCTCGTTGCTTCGTTCTGTATATCAGTGCGAGGATTGGACAAGTGGCGTCCATTACCGTCCCAGCTGGTTGTCTTCCTTGAGACAGAGGCCTGGATGGTTTCTCGCTGCTCCATAGCAATGCCGACCTTGTAGTAGCGACGCAGCCGCCTGAAGATGGGGAGATGGTCTCGAAACGAGTGGCACAGACGAAGCCACCACCGAGGTAGCGTCCATTATCTTTGACTGATTCCCGGGCTCCCCGTCTCAGCTTGTCTTTCAGTTCTGTCTCGCACTCATCGTTATACTGTACTCTCTGGCCGAAGCAATGCAGTCCATTGACTTGTCCTGCGAGCTCTGCTCTGGCCCAGCTGGCCAATGCAACTTCAACTTGGGCAGCTTCTACTGAGGATACTGAAGTAAACAAGATTGTTTTTCTCAAGATCTTACAAACAGCTCAGTAGGATGCTCTCTGACCGACTCCCAAAGCCGCCTGCGTCGCATCGCGAAGCTCGAGGCCTCAGTTGATCGAAAACGCCGACGACACGCCCTCGTACGCGTTGAAGACGCCCTTGGACACGAGCGAGAAGCCGCGGTTGCGCAGACGGTACCGGCCAGCCACCGACGTCGGGTTCCCCTTGCGCACGTACCACGTGCACACGCTGCGGCTCTCGCTCGTGTCCACGCGGAGCCACTCGAAGCGGACGTCCCAGTGAGCGTCCGTCAGCAGCGTCGACCAGTTGCCGAGCGCGTCCTGCTTCTCCACGTCGCAGAACGACGCCACCTGGCTCAGCTCGTTCCGCGGGTTCGCTCCGTAGAACTCAGCCGACGCAGTGTCACCCACAGCGTACTTGGGCAGCACGTCCGTGCGGAGATCGCCGAACTTCTTGCCGGATCCGGCCGTGTCCACCACATCGTTTGGCGGGAACTGCGACAAGTTGGTCGGTTTGAACTGCATCGGCGTCGGGCCGACATCAAGCGAGACCTTGGGGTCCACGACCGACTTGGCCACGCGAAGCAGCTCCTGGCGCAAGGCAGCGAGCTGGTTCGGGCCGAAGAGCGTTGACGCGCCTTCATAGTTCTGCGTCTCTTACTCCTCCGGCGTCGTGAGGTAGCCCGCGTAGGCGTTGGTGATGGCCGCGACGTCGACCTCAGAAATGCCCGCCGGAGCCAGCGCCTGCTTGAGCGCCGTGCGCAGCCGACGTCCGGCCATCGTCGACACCTCAAAGTTGGTCACGCCGAGGCCGTACTGGCCCAGCTTGATGATCTGCACCGGCAGAATCGTCGGGACCCACCCCATCGCCCCGACCTGCAACGCCGCGATCTTGTTCGCGCCGTGGCACTTCTGCACCCAGTCGGGTGTCGGACCGCCCCCAGCGCAGCATACGAGTTGGGCTTGAGGTCGCCTTCGGACGCGTCAGGCTCGCCTCGGCCGTCTTCGGTGCCGGCTTCGAATTTCTGGCCGAGCACCGCAGGACACGTGCGCGCGGCGTACGGGTTCGCGGCAGTCGCCACGGCGCCCTCGATCTTCACGTTCGAGTAGTCGACGTACGAGAGTTTAGCAAGTATCGAGCCTTTGATCTCCTCACCCCGCAAGCTGATCAGCTCCAGCATCTTGGCTGCCTGGCGGCTGCCGATGATCTCGGCGCTCTCGATGTCCGTCTTGCCTTCGCCTCGGAACGTGCCGTCGCCATTGTCGATGCGGTTTGGACTCACGTCAGCGGCGTTCGAGATGCTGATGCCGATGATGGCGCCCGGGAACTTTTCTTCTAGCACGAACTCGGCGTAGCCCTTGTTGTCTCCACTGATGAGGTGGTTCTCTCTGTTGAGACTGGTCCCGTGGACAGGGAACGACGCCCACGCGCCGCGCAGCTGGCCGCCGGGGCAACGGAACTGCAGCACGCGCATGTCCACGTCAAAGTCCGTGGCATACAGCGCTCGCTCAGCCGCAGGGTTGGCCATATACGCTGGAGGTGAGCGATTCTTGCTGGCGTTGAGGATCTGTCCCTTGGTGAAGTGGATCGTTCCTGGGGCGAGGGACTTGTGGGCGTCAACGATCGCCTTCATGATGCCTTTCACGATCTTGTCGTAGTTCTGCTTGACGAAGCCGCCGACCGTGAAGTCGTAGAGCATGTACGCCGACGAGCCACCTGGTCCTGCGTGGGTGTGGGTTGAGAGCAGGGCGACGTTCTGCTCCGAATAGAGCGAGCCGTACTTGGCGTTGAGCTCTCGGATGACCTCTTGGTGGACGATTTGGAAGACCGCCATCAAGTCGCAGTTGACGAGCACTACACGCTGCTTGGTGTCCGCGTCCTCGATGATGAAAGCTCGAGCATAGAGGCGGTTGAGCAGACCGGCCGTGAATTGGGTGTCGTTGGCGTACCCCATCGTGGCCACTTCGGCCGCGGGGCCAGTGATGTCGCTCTTGCCGACGCCGATGTTGTACGCTGCGAGCACAGACGAGCTGAGCAGGCTGAGCGCTGAGCAAGCCACTGCAGTGAAGAGGCGACGAAGCGGACGCATGAGGACTGGCGTGGATCGCAAGTTGGCGGTGCGTTTGGAAATGAGGGTCACAGTTCAGTGGAATAGTGCGAGACTCACACAACAGCCCAGCCCACGAGCGCGCTGCATCACGGGGGCCTCCACTTTTTCCTGTGCACTCATCGGCCCACGGCGGGCACCCTTCACGCGTGTGCTACTGGATTGGAACGCTATTGTCTTTCTCCTCGCAGCCCTGTTTATGTGCCAGTAGAGTCCAATGTCTCCCTGGTTTGATTGGCGTGGTGGCAGCAATTACCAACACATCTTGGGGGATTTGTCCGCCATGCCTCAACGATTATCGTTGCGACCCCACGACCGATAAACTTTTCCGCCACAGTGGTTCTCCTGTGCGGGCTACTGACACCGATGGAGAAACGCTCAAGTCTGGTGACAGTCATCAGAAATGATGAGACGACGGCGGAGCCCTCAGGCAAGCGGCGTACGGCCTCTCTACGACTGTGCGAGAAGGCTCGCCGATCAACTCCCCATCACAGACTGCCATAGCAAGATGGGCGATACGGCCGCGAACGTAGCGATGGAAACCAAACGGAGTATTCAAGCCGCTACAACTGCCCGACCGGAAATCGCTCAGATTTCGGAGGTGGCTCCGCAACGACGTCCAATGATTGCTGGACAAGCACCTCCCTCGCCACCCAAAGTCCCCAGATTCAGGCAACGAGATTAGGTGAGAGGGACGCACGTGATCCGGCGCCCAGGTTTCGTCCGGGGCGAGCCGCAGAGCTGCTCAGGATGCCAAGTGGCGCCTCCCAGCCTGCTAAGTGCGTATGTTCTACAGTACCGGTATTAGTAACCAATACTCCGCATCATTTTCAGTGTGGTACGGACACTGTTGGCCCCAGAATCTGATTGAATGATGGACGCGGCCTCTCTATGGCGAGTATGAAGAAGTACATGATTCTGTTTAGATAGCCCGTGGAGCTTGGTCGAGTAGCTCACGAATCCTGTCGATCTGTCGAGGCGCAGGCGATTCTCTCGATCCCTCGTGTGCAGACTTCCATATTGTTACAAATGAATTTGTGGATTTGGTTCGTGTGTCATGCTGAAACAAAGCCACCTCGGCGAACCGTGCACGCAGCGTCAAGTTCCAAGTTGTCTCTTCGTCGTTAACGATACAGCGACTTTGAGTCTAGTTCTTGGCGAGTTGACGATTCACCTCACAAGATTCCCAATAGGAAGCTCTCAGACTCAAGTTCAGCTCGGGCGGCCGTCCACGGCTTCTCGACGCACGAGCTTGTCGGCCCAGTGTGTTTGATAACGTGCCATCTTCAGTCAGTTGAGGTCGGCGGCACTTGGTCAAAGGTGTTTCCATGAGCTGAGCAAAAGAGTCCCCAGTATCGGGGACGAACATCCATTTCTTTGTTTCCATAACAAACGCACACTAAGTATCGAAAGAAGCGGAGACGACAGCCCGTCGCCTCGCAGTTAGCTGTGAGTGTTGGCTCAGACCCACGTGGCGAGGTTGCCGGTGGTGGAGCTGATCCAGGACTTGACGACTGAGACGCGCGCGTACACGCCCGGGTAGCCGGCGAGACCGCAGCCGTTGCCCCAGCTGACGACGCCGACCTGGACGTCGTTGACCGTGAGCGGTCCGCCCGAGTCGCCCTGGCACGAGTCGCGGTTGGCCTGGCCGCCGGCGCAGATCATCGTGCTGTCGACGCTCAGCACCTGAGCGCACGTGTTCTGCGCGACGATCGGCACGGTGACCTGGCGCAGGACGGTGGATGCCGAGCCGCCAGACGAGGTCGTGCCCCAGCCAGCGACGACAGCGCTCGCGCCCGTGGCCGGTGCCGCCGTGAGCAGGCGCACGGGCGCGTACGTGGACGCCCGAGAGAGCTCGAGGATGGCGAAGTCGTACGAGTTGCGGCTCGACGAGTAGCTCGGGTGGCGGATCGTGCGCGAGACCTGAATCTGCTCGCCGTCGGACGTGCCGCTGTTGAAGTGCGAGCCGATGGAGACCCAGCTGATGGTGCCGCAGTGCGCGGCCGTGAGCACGTGGCGCGCTGAGATGAGCGTGCCTCCGCAGAAGTTGCGTCCCGAGGCGCTCGAGCGCAGGCCGACGGTCCACTGCTTCTGGCCCACCGGCACCTCTGTGCCGCCCAGGATCAGCGGCTTGATGGCGCTGTCGGCGTTGAGGATCTGCTCGATCTGCTCCTTGGCGAGGTACTCAGGGTACGAGAGCGGCTCGTTGGGCCTGCCAACTTCAACTTGCGCAGACGCAGAGGCGGCGGCTGCGACGCCAGCGACGACGAGGGAGGCAAACTTCATGGCGAAGGGCTGGGGGAGGCTGGTGGCTTGCGAGGCAGGCGGGGAATTGTGGAATGAGAGAAAGCGCTGGGTGTGGTCTTGACTGAGCCACAGGGGCCCGCTCCTGGAGCTCACATGATTGGTGATGTCGCATCACAGGCTTAGAGTTCGTTGAACGCGCAGGCCGATCTGTTGGTCTCCTCTCAATGCATTACGGTTGCTATGAGCATTGGGAAATCCTGAAGATTTGCTGATTCGCGTTTGTCAGCTGGATGGATTGTAGCGGCCCGAATCGTCTGTCGAGACGATTGCTGCTCAGATTGATTAAGGGATGCGCTGCTCTCGCTCGGAAGATTCGACCAACCCATGCAAACCGACCTCGGGGCACTTACGCGAGCGATCTTCGATCTGATAATTCCGGATTAATCTCGCTAGTTTCTTGAAGCGATTAGAAAAGAGTGGCCCTCGTCTGATCCACTCAACTCGTGGGCGACGTGTCTTCAATACCAAGAGCTTGATGGACCAGATTGCTGCAGCCGCGTACGCGGAGGGGTCTCCGAGGCCTGTTTTCCGCAGGTAGAACGAGAGACAACGACAAAGAACGCCTCCTAACGCTTACTTCTGAGAACGGAGGGAAGCAGCTCTCGTCTTGACGGTGACCATCAATGGGGACTCTCTCCACGGCGCCTACGATTGCACATCGTGTCCGACTTCTACCGAACGAGATGGCCCTCTTTGATGCGAGCGAGAAATGGCCTGGACTCTTTCTGAACGAGACTCGCTGTCGATACTCAGCCTCGTACTCAGTCTTGCGCAAGCGAATCTACGTTGCAAGTCACCGACGTCGCAACTGAAAACCCGAAAGACTGAGACGAGAAGCAGCCCATGAGGTTTCCTAACTTTTGGCTTAGGTTTGCAGGTTTGCAGCTGAAGAGCTCTCATGCACATGTCACACAACTGTGGACCACTTTAATTGGGATGTACAGTCACTCCTCCACAAACAACTACTAGACGCATTCGCATCCACGAGTCCACGTGGTCGACGCTCCAATCACCTTCCATGTTCTACTTTCGTCCAATTAAAGCGCTTTATTTCCTAGTAAATCGCTTCGATTGGCTAAAACCACATCCGTTTCAGCAAGTGTCGGTTATGGTCACTCATACGAGGGAGCTCCTCACGTATCCCCCTAACGCGGTCTCCCATCGTGGCACGCCCCGGACTCCCCCCCGTGCAGGTCGACTCTTCGCGCGAAGCGACGCCTCGCCGCCCGCCCCCGACGGTCCCCCCAGTCGCCCTCGAGCCAACGAAGACGCAGCGACGATGGCAATGCCCACGATGGCCGCGATCGCCAAGCGCATGGCCGGCGCCGCCAACGACTCCAAGTTCTTCAGCACGACCAAGAAAGGTGAGTCGGTCGTCGTTGAGAGGAGGGATGACCCGCATACTAAACTGTGTGGCAGGCGAGACCCATGAGCTGCGGCAGGAGCTGATGAACCCATCGCGTGACAAGAAGAAGGACGCGATGAAGAAGGTCATCGCGAACATGACGGTCGGCAAGGACGTCTCGATGCTCTTCACGGACGTCGTCAACTGCATCCAGACCGGTGCGTTTGGTGGGGCCATGGAGTGCGATTGTCGCGGGACTGACCGTTTCCTCTGTAGCGGACACGCAGCTCAAGAAGCTCGTGTACCTCTACCTTATCAACTACGCCAAGAGCAACCCGGACCTCACGATCCTCGCTGTCAACGCGTTCGTCAAGGACGCGGCCGACCCGAACCCGCTCATCCGCGCGCTCTCGGTGCGCACCATGGGCTGTATCCGCGTCGACCGCATCACCGAGTACCTCTGCGAACCGCTGCGCCGCTGCCTCACGGACGAGGACCCGTACGTGCGCAAGACCGCGGCCATCTGCGTCTCCAAGCTCTACGACATCAACCCGGACCTCGTGGAGGAGCAAGGCTTCCTGGATATGCTCAAGGACCTCATCGCCGACTCGAACCCGACAGTCGTGGCCAATGCCATCGCCGCGCTCACCGAGATTACAGAGAACGGGAAGCCGCAGCACGCGTTCAAGATCACCAAGTCGGTGCTGCAGAAGCTGCTCGCGGCGCTTCAGGAGTGTAATGAGTGGGGGCAGGTCTTCGTGCTTGACGCGCTTGCCAACTACACGCCGGCGGACTCGCGCGAAGCTGAGGGCATCATCGAGCGTGTGACGCCGCGTCTGCAGCACGCCAACTCGGCGGTCGTGCTGTCGGCAGTGAAGGTGATCATGAAGTTCCTCGAGAAGGTCACCGACGCAGACACAGAGCGCACGCTCTCGCGCAAGATGGCGCCGCCGCTCGTGACGCTGCTGTCGGCCGAGCCCGAGATCCAGTACGTCGCTCTGCGGAACATCAACCTGATCGTGCAGAAGCGCCCGACGATCCTCGCGAACGAGATCAAGGTGTTCTTCTGCAAGTACAACGACCCGATCTACGTCAAGATGGAGAAGCTCGAAATTATCATCCGCTTGGTCTCGGAGCGCAACATCGAGCAGGTGCTGCTCGAGTTCAAGGAGTACGCGACTGAGGTTGACGTCGACTTCGTGCGGCGCTCGGTGCGCGCGATTGGCCGCTGCGCTGTCAAGCTCGAGCGTGCGGCTGAGAAGTGCATCAACGTGCTGCTCGAGCTCATCCAGACCAAGGTCAACTACATCGTCCAGGAAGCCATCATCGTGATCAAGGACATCTTCCGCAAGTACCCGAACCAGTACGAGAGCATCATTGCGACGCTGTGCGAAAACCTCGACACGCTGGACGAGCCGGAGGCCAAGGCCTCGATGATCTGGATTATCGGGGAGTACGCTGAGCGCATCGACAACGCCGATGAGCTGCTCGACGCATTCATCGATAGCTTTGACGATGAGACGGCTATGGTCCAGCTGCAGTTGTTGACCGCGACGGTCAAGCTTTTCCTGAAGCGGCCGAATGAGACCCAAGAGATGGTCCAGAAGGTGCTCCGCAAGGCCACCGAGGAGTCGGACAATCCAGATTTGCGTGATCGTGGCTATGTGTATTGGCGTTTGTTGTCAGCGAACCCAGAGGCGGCCAACGCCGTCGTGCTCGCGGAGAAGCCTGTCATCAGTGACGACACCTACGCACTCGATCCGACGATCCTTGACGAGCTCGTGAGCAAGATCTCGACTCTTGCAAGTGTGTACCACAAGCTGCCAAGTGCCTTCGTTGTGCGGTCGACGGGCTCGGAGCTGCGTGAACACGCTGAGGAAGATCGTGCGGATGAAGATGACGGTGAAGACCAGGGCGGCAGTGGAGGTAGCGATGACAACGGCGGTACCAGCAGCGGCCCAGTGGACCTGCTCGATATGGGTGGGCTCTCCGTTGGCTCTTCGGCTCCTCCACCGGCGCCAGCGTCAGCGGGTCTCGTCGATATCTTCGGCGGTGCACCTGCCGCTCCAGTCGCCGCGCCTGTTGTGCAGAAGAAGGTGCTGCTGAATGCCCAGCAGGGCAAGGGGCTTGTGATGAAGGGCGCGTTTACACGTCGCAACGGCCAGTTCTTGCTGGACGTAGACTACGAGAACCAGGGATCCGTGCCTATCGCGGGCGTCGCCGTGCAACTCAACAAGAGCACGTTTGGTGTTACGCCCATGCAGGCGGCCGTGCAGTTCCCTCAGCCGTTGGCCCAGGGACAGACCATCACCCACGCGCTGCCGATGGGTGTGAATCCTGCCTTCGTTAACTCGACCGTCCCGCCGAACCTGAACATTCAGGTCGCGATCAAGAATGTCACAACGAACGATGTGCTCTACTTCCAGACCGAACTCGATCTGAGTGCGATCTTCGTCGAGGCCGGTGGCATTGAAAAATCCCAATTCATCCCACAGTGGCAAGCCATTGCGGAAGCCAACGAACACTACTTCACGATTCAGACTGGCGGCCGTAACGCTGACGCTGTGGCCGAGCAGCTCAAGAAGTCGAACGTGTTCTTTGTCGCCAAGCGCCCGGTGGATGGGAAGGAGGTCGCGTACTTCTCGCTCAAGACCATGACCAACGTCGTGGCGCTCTTCGAGTTCACGTTCGATGGCTCAGCCAGCGCCAAGGTATGTCTCAAGACGGAACAGAAGGCCTTCTGCGGCGTGCTGCAGAAGACGATCGAGACGTTGCTGAGCCACTAAGAGAGAATAAAGGGTTGACGGGCTCGAGTGCGAGAGCTTTTGACATACAGCAGTCTCTCTCTCTCTCTCTCGCTTCCGTGGCCATACACTGCGTACCAGCTGATCATAATAATATGCATGCGACCTCAGCACACGGGGTGGTGGTCGTTCTTGTCATGTCGCATTTCATTTAGATAGCATTTCAACTAGTCTACAAAGTGAAGTCGGCGCTGAAGGACGTCAAACTCTTGAAGAACGCAAGCTGTTCGCTCGAGAAGCTCGTCTTCTGCAGCGCCGCGTTGCCTCGCAGATCCCTGTTGACCAAACAACCACCGTCAGTGTCGTCGTCCAGTGAGTCCACCATCGGAGAAGCGACTCACAATTGTTTCAGGGACTTCATCGCGAAGATCTCTAGGGGGAAACTGCTCGTTGCGTTGTCGTCCTGACGAAGCGAAGGTGTCGCTGAGAGTGCCAGCCCGTTGTTGTTGAGCACGCTGGGGGAACACACGCTGTGAATTTGCGGGGAAATGCGGGTGACAGATACAGCTCACGTACAGCTTGGTGAGCGTCGACGGCAGGGTTCCGGAAGACGCGAAGTCCAAGTTGACGTTCACCAGCTCGAGCGTCTGCAGGACGGACGCCTGCTTGCTGGTGGACGACAACAGCGCGATGTGGTGGCTCGGCTGCACCTTGCCGTCAATGAGAAAATCCTTGATGGTCCTGCGGAAGTGAGACCGTCAACATCGCCCTCATTTGGCCCAATTCAACATTAGTTGCCACTCACAACTTGGTGACGCGGTTCAGCGCGAGGTTCTGGACCACTTCGACGGGCTCGGACCGGCCGAAGGACCCTTCTTTGCCTCGCAGCCCGAGCGTCAGTGCCTTGCCCGGCTTGCCGTCGCCGAGCGCCACCGAGTCGTCCGTGAAGAACGACCGCGCGAGGCACTTGACGGAGCAGTCGGCGCTCGAGGTCTTGGCGCAGTAGCCCACCGACGAATCGGCGCAGGCGAAGTCGCTCTTGGTCGGGTAGTAGAGGCAGCCGTCGCTCGGGATGGCCGCGTCCGTGCAGAAGGACGCGCAGTCGGCGCTCGTGAGCGTGTAGACCGTCGGACACTCGAAGGCCTCGGCCGCCGACGCGAGCGCGACGATCGTGAGCGCGAGAGTCGAGACGTGGAGCTTCATGGCGGGGGGCGAGCGAATTCGAGAGTGAGGCGACCGCCCAGTGTGGGCTTCTCAGAAACATCCAGCTAACCTAGACGGGCCGCCATACGACATCTCGACCAAGCCTTTCCGCTTCAAGGAATCGTGGAAATGTAGCCATCTCGCGAAAGACGAGGTCGGCGACGGGCTCCACCAACGGCGCGACGACGGCGCCGGCGTGGCGCCGTTCCTTGATCTCGTTGATCCACATGAGCAGCTCAAAGATCGACCGACTCTTGCCGGAAATTTTCCACAGGCGGACCGAGTCCTTTACTAAATAGTGGGATATATCTCTATTGTCGACGGGGCGCTTGCTATCGACAGGCCAGCACGGTCTCTTTGATGCAGCGCATGCGTTCCCTCAGGTCGTCCAGCTCTTGGGCACTTTCCTGACTATCTTCCAGCTCTTCCCCGCGGTCGCCGGCTTCCAGTTCGCGCAGCTTCGCAATCAGCTCAGCGCTCTGGAGGGTCTGCTCCAGCTTGAGCAAATCCGGCAGCATCTTGAGCGCGAGCACTGTCGCTGGCGCGGTCGCCACCTCTTCAACGACGGCGTGAAGCAGCGTCACGGTGAGTCGCAGGATCTCCATGTGTTCAGCCATCTTGTCTCGCGCGTGTTCGGTCTCTTGATCCGGTGCTGCGAAAAGCGACGTCGTCGCTGCCAGCAACCGTGCGACCATCGACTGCAGCGTCTCGAGCAGCCGCGAGAGCTCGGGCTCCAGCGCGCCGACGTCCCGCTGGCTGAAATTGAGCAGGAACACAAGGCAGTAGATCCGCAGGTTGGCGTCCTGCTCGTCCAGTTTCTCCACTGGCTTGCTCAGATTACGAGCCAACAACTTGACGGCCGTCGCGACGAAGCGCGCGAGCTGCTCGTGCACGACGGCGTCCTCTCCGATGACGACGACCCAGCCAAACACGAAGAACGCGTCGGCCTGCGCCCACGTGTTCTTGGAGGTCGCCATGCGGCTCAGACTCGCGAGCAGCGCGTCGCCGTGGAGATCCAGCAGCCGCTGGCCGGCCACGCGCGACGTGCAGAGCGAGCCGACGGCGTTGGCCACTTTGCACTTGAGCAGCACGTCGCGATGGCTCAGCGCGCGCACCAAGTGCGTCAGGTGGCGCGCGTCGGCGGCGTCGACGATCAGCCGCCGCGCCTCCATGTCCAGCGCGTCGGCCGGCAGCGCCGAGATCTCGGTCAGCGCGTCGATGAAGTCCTGCTTGGCCTGAGCGTCCTGGCTCTGCGCGTCGTCGAGCGGGTCCCACTGCCGCAGGCAGTGCACGAGCGTTGAGGCGTAGGCGCCGACGTCCACCAGAGCGCTCTCCATTTCCGGGAACCTGTAGAGGAGTGTTCGAGGTCGCTGGTCCAACCTGAAATGATCTGCTTGGAGAGGTTTTGAATTCAGGTCCAACTCAAACCGTGCTATTTGCACCAATCAACAATCATATAAAAGCTAGAATCTAGACTGGGGCGAACTCTGGAATGCCCAATGCTGCATGGGGAACTTTAGACACCATGCTCAGAGCATTGCTCTCTCAGCACGTGCATGTGTTCTCACCGGCCGTTCACAGATCGTCGTAGCGACGGTGACGCATACAGATCCTCGTCTCCAACATAGACTGACGACCGAATCAGACTGGGCACTTTTTGGGAGACCCTGGGCCAGTTCTTGTTGCGCTCATACAGCGCGTCAAGCATCTCGGGCAGATCTTCGCTCGCGCGAAGCGTCACTCGTCTGTCGAACTTGCCCAGCTGATCTGGTTGCCAGGTGCTCGCACTTGCAAGGATTGCCGACGTCTGATAGGAGGTGTTTCGAGTGAGCAGTTCTGTGTGAGACCATGGCACGACGGACCTTCCGGGTGGCTGGTGGAGGGTGGACACCACTCGCGGCGGCGTATACCGCGCTCATGACGTCGCTCTTGCGTCCTCTGCTCACCATTGCAAGTTCTCGGTCTTGTTTGATGAATGAGACCGTTCGACCACCAATCCTGTGATCATTGATAGCGTTTTGTTGAACAGGTATCGTCTGTGAGAGGTTGATCTCGTTGATGCCGTCATCGCCCTTGATGGAGTACTTCATCGAGCTCGATGTCGACCATTGGTGCCAGCGCCAACAGCGCTCGTCGTGTTTTCTCGGTCATGGCATTGCCAATGAGGCACAACCACTTGATCGTCAGTGGAGCGAGTGCCGGGTTTGTTGCCGCCGAGGCGGAGATTCCTTTCGTGGGAGGTTGAGTTTTCTTCTTAAGCCACTTGGCCGCCAGCAACGCCAGTGGTTCTTCAGTGATCGCATTGTGGGCAATGTTGAGTTCTTGTAGCACTCGATTTGAATCAAGCATGCGAACACATGCCATCATTCCTTCATTGCTGATCCGGTTGTGCGCCAAGCTGAGCTTCACGATGGACTTGTTCATGGTCATGCATTCGAAGAACCGATCAGCGATCTTGCCATCCATTTCCCCGATCGACAAATCGAGGACTTTGATTGTCGTGCTGAACTTAACGAGGTCGCTGAACGCAGCAATGCCATCGCGGCCAATTTGGTTCTGCGCTAGGTTGACATTAGTTAGCGTACGATTCTTCTCAGACATCACCCTTGCCAGTCGGATGGCTGCATCACTACCAATACCAGTAGCGTCTCCGTCCGAGATGGAGTCGTCTCCTTTCATGTTGAGTTCTTGAAGTCGGTTGTTTTTGCCGAGCATCTCAGTAAAGGCTGCCGCGCCTCTGGCTCCCATAGTGTGGTGCTCGATGTCGAGAAGGCGAAGTGTTTTGTTGTGCACTAGCGCGAGTGCCAGTGCTTCCGCACCGACTGGGCAAATAGTGTTCCAGCGCAGAAAGAGTTCTTGTAAGCAAGCGTTTCCCTTGAGCCCACTAGCAATTGCTGTGATGCCAGCAGCACTGAGAGCATTTCCTCTTAGGTCTAGTCTCACAAGAGTTTTGTTTGCCTTGAGTGCCGCTTCGAACCCTATGGCGCCACCATTGCTGAGATTGTTCCAGCTCAGATTAAGGAATGTCATTGACGCATTGTAGGCCACGCATTCAGCCATTGCTCGTCCACCAGCCTCCCCAATCTGATTGTTCTCGATCTCAAGAACTTCGAGCGACGCATGGTTCCTCACGCCATCTGCGATTGCCACTCCACCAAAGCTGTTGATCTCACAGCCGTTCAAAGCCACCCGGCCGATGTGCAAATGATAGAAGATCTTTCGAGAGAGGAAAACGACTTCGTACACCTCGAGCTTGCGAAGCGAATAGTTGATGCCGATTTTCTTCGGCGCGGCCCCAGTAATCAATGGCTCGCTGGCTTGAGGGAGACGGAGCTGGTTGAGTTCTTGCGTTGCGCGATTCAGATGGAGGCATTTCGCGAGGATCCACCGATCAAAATGATGCGCCGGTTTTACAGCAATCTGTAGTGTCTCGACTGGGTCCTTTCCACGCCATTGTTGCACGAAGAGTTGCCGTTCATGCATGATGATGGTCTCAAGCGTAGCATTCGACGCTATGAGATCACCGACCTGCTCGCCAACTTCTTCGTATAAACCTGTGTTTGCCACGTTAACGTGTTTGAGAGTCTTGCAGTATTTGAGACTCTTCAATATCTCAAGAATCGCCCAGCGCTCGATGCCACTGTTATTAGATAAATCAAGAGTCAATAAACGCGTATTCAGAGGGATAAGGCCGGAGATGATAAGTGCGTCGAGTTCGACAAGCTCTCTTGCAGGGAGCGCTATCCATCGCGAGTCCTTCAGTTTATCCAGAGGAAGAAGCGCTTTTTCGCTGGACAGTCGGATGCTTGCAAACGAAGAGTTGACTCGACGGAGAGATGCAGCAACTTCGTGTGCGTACTTGGACGCCAAGTTGAGACAGTATTGGTCTTCGTCGATGTCCTTTCCGTATATCGACAGCTCACGCAGCGCAAAATTCTCCCTGAGACTCGCGAGAACACAGAGTAAAGCCTTGGAGGAGAGTCGATTCCATGAGATGTCGAGCCAAACTATAGTCTCATTCTCCACAAGCGCATGGCACAACGCGTCGATGCCGGCATCAGTAATGTTGTTTCGGCTCAAATCCAGACGAACCAATGAGGAGTCTGGGCTATCTTCCAGCGCTTCGCACAGAACCTGAAGCCCCAGGTATGTGATATGATTGCGATGAAGGCTGAGCTCAAGTAAGGTGCAGTTGACTCGAATCATCGCTCCCAGGGCACCCATCGCGCTATCCGTAATACCGGCATTCTCCAACGTCAACGACAGCAGTTTAGTGTTCACGCGAAGGGCACGAAATATTGCGATTGATCCTTCACTGCCAACTTTTGCCTGCGTTCGCAATCCTCCATCACGATGCGTTGTGGCTTGCGACTTGGACGGTTTCGCTCCCATGATCTTTCTTTTGCTAAGAAACGCCATCAGCATCGACATGTGGTTAGTCAATGAGGCGCGCGGGCCGGATTTTGTTGTTGCGTGCGTCTCGATGGAGGATCGCAGCGCTGGGATGACGATATATCTTCGACGGGGAGAACCTCGTCGCTTTCTTTTCTTCTTTGGAGACTTCAGTTTTGGTTTCAGCACCGGTGAGGGGAGGTGCTGGCGAATGACTAGTTCTTCAGTGGACTGATTGAATGGGATCGCGACGGATGCGAGCACTGAACATGCTGCTGGTGTGATTGGGCGGAAGGATTTTGCTTGAGGGTACACATTCTCGTCCAAAATAATGAAGCGCGGTGAGATGTCACGTCGCAGAAGCATGACCATGTACGCCAGATACCAGCCAAGACTCCAAATGTCGGCCCACCCTAAGTCAACAACGTCTGTAGGTGGCAAGTAAGTTTTCTCGTCCTGAAGAGCTTGAACAATCGGAAGCTTCTCATGGTCATGAAGTCCGTCAAGCAAAAGAGAAGTTGGGCATTGAGGGTGCACTGCAGATTCAATCGCATCAACTCCATCAAGTGGCTTTTGTGACGGTAGCAGTAGGGGAGTCGGTGGGGAAGAAGTGTGAGACGGGGGACTTTGTTCAGTGGCTACACTTGCGCCGAGTTCGGGCATAGGCATGACGTCAAAAATGGTTGGAAAAGGGGCCAATGAGGGCACCACTCGGACCCAAGCTTGCTTTCTCTCCGTTGGTGGATCTGCAGTTGTCAGGGTTTGCTCAACTTCTTGAACCAAGTGTGCACCGTCCACCTCATGCGTGTCGTGCCGTTTTGGCTCCTTCTTGGTGGTGGATATGAGTACATCATTTTTTTGCAAGATCGTGTGCGCGAATCATCCATACCTCTTCCCGTGGAGATTCTTCTTGATTCGATTTCGGTGGTGCATCTTGAACAGAGGTTACTGGCTTCGACAGGGCACTATTGCTCTTGCTTGCTCGATTTGCCTCACCCACGAGGCTCTCCATGTGCGAGTTGATACCTGGGCGAGTTCCTAGCTTGATCTCCTCTCTTCCTTTCTCGGGTGGCTTGTATCATCACCTGCTGCAAATATGGAGGACGAGCGACTCTTCGTCATATAACCGTAGCACTTCCACGTTTCATGAAATGCGGCAACTGTTGTTACAACACAAGTCACGATCCTCCGCCGATGTGATCAGTGCGCGTATCACGACCGCTCTGGACGCGGGTTCATCAGGTTATGCATAGGGCTCCTGCGTACACGTGAGAGGGGGAGCTACAACAAGAATGAGATCAGATCATAACTGCGTCTATTGAGCCGTCGGGTAGGCACGTTTCACTCGGATCTCGTCTCGCGGTCTGGTGAAGTTCGTGCGCAACGAATAGTGAGAAAACAGCAGCAGACTTGCACAGGGAACAAAACACAAAATCATGTACCTGTCGTTTGCGCCTATGGGCACAAGTCCCATGCGCTGGATCACCTTCATTCCCTGTGAAATCCGCCCAAATACAGTGTGTTTGCCTGTGATAAACACACAGCAGGCGTCTTTTAGTAGCTCTCTTGCGCTGATCTCGATGGTCACTAACCGTCGAGCCACGGCGTCGGCGCCAACGTAACGAAGAATTGGCTGCCGTTCGTATTGGGACCAGCGTTCGCCTTCACAAGCCGCGGACAGCAGCGACTTTGTCAGACGAAATTACAGTTCTATCGAAATGGAGCCACGCACCATGGAAACCACGCCAGCGCCCGTGTGCTTGAGCTCCTTTGTGATCTCATCTTCAAACTTGCCGCTGAGCAAACCACGCGCACAACGTCGCATCAACATCCGCCGCCAGTTCATTTCCACCAGCGGGCAACGAGAGCCATACCCGTAGACAGACTCGCCACCACGGCCGGTGCCCGTCGGATCGCCGCCCTGGATCATGAAGTCCTAGTCCCGTCGCATGAACGGTAAGCTTTCTTCCTCGATGTGTTCCGTCCGGTTGTGTGCGCATCGCACCTTGATGATGCGGTGGAAGATCGTGTTGTTGTAGTACCCGCGGCGCGCGAGCTCCGCGATGTTCCAGCACGTCTTGGGCGCGTGCTCGTAGTAGAGCTCGACCGTGAACTCGCCCTGGTGGCCGTCGAGAGACACGCACGTGAGCGCCAGGTTAACTTCGCTTCCCGAGTGTCTCCAGAGGTGAGAAGACCACCGATCGGCGGCTCGCTAACAGCGCTCTCTACGGAAACTGCTGCACGCACCACTGTGGTCTCGAACACGACGTGCGTCGGCGGTGACGCCGAGCTTCCATCGGCCGCCATGGTTGCTGAGGGCGGTATTTCGTGGTGGACTGAGTATACTGATCTACGGTAACGACCCTCTAAAAGGTATAACCCAGCACAGTGAACTTCAAATCCTCCATGCCACCATTCTCAGATAATATCTGAGAATGGCGGCACCGAGGATCCGAGGTACACGCGCACGTTCTCGGCGTCCAGGTACTTGCGATGTAGCTCATCTCGTAGCACTTGGTCGGGCCCTCAAGGTCGCACGGCATGCGGATGTCGTACGGGTTGCGCTTGCCCTCGCCCAGCGGCTCAAGCAGGTTCTCCCCGCAGTAGATGTAGGCGTCGGTGCAGGCCGCGTCGTCCGACTGGCACTCCTTGAGCTTGTCGCCGCAGACTGGCGCTGCCGCCTACATGACCTCGATCTGCGTCGCGTTGGGCACGAGCGTGATGTTGTACGCGTTGTCGATCATGTCAATCGTGTGCGGCCACTGGACGACGGGATCCGTGATGCCGTTGCCGATGGCGATACCCTTGAGGTTGATCTTGGGGCTGCTCGCGTTCTTCTTGTTCTGGGTCCAGATCTGCCGCGGGCACGTAGTGACCACCGTAGCGTGATGAAGAAGTCGCGGTCACGCAGCTTGTCCAGGAAGTCCTGCTTGAAGTAATAGATGTTCTCGCCAACGTCCGACTCCTCTCGTCGCATGGCACGCCGTACAAGCACCGTCAAACGGCGTCCATTCTCACCTTTTTTTTTCAAGCCACAAACCCATCGAGACCCATTATCTGCCAGGATACACTACAATATGATACTCATGATATTAGAGAATCGGGTCACGATGGTGACCCGGGTCACCGCCAACCGCTTCACATGTCCAGCTCCTCGCTGGCCACTTGGGTCATCACTTCTCCCGCCGCGCGAGCTTCTCGCACGCGATGGGTACCACGCAGCCATCTCCACGGCGTGTTGACTCCTCCTGCCTTCAACCCATCATCTCACTTCCCAACTTGGACGCTACCGCGTAATCGTCCGCACCCAGCATGGAGGTCGCCTCGGCGCTCGCGGCGATCGCCACCACGGGCGTCGGCCTCGACACACTCGCGTCCGCGCTCTCGGCCGTCGCGACGCTCTGCCAGCAGATGAAGGACTCCAAGACCGTCTGCACTCGCGCCTACGAGCGCCTGCGCGACATCCTCGACGAGCTCCAGAAGCTGCGCCGCACCCACCAGCCGCTGCCG
>JAADVR010000495.1:0-25430 GCA_023335855.1 Pythium scleroteichum | reverse complement strand
CCGCTGACCTCGTCGTGGCCGACCGCGCAGCCGCAGCCGCGACCACGCTCGCGGCCGCCCTCCTGCGACGTGTGACGCACGGTCTCACGTGCCAACTGCCCGTGCTCGCACTGCTGCAGGCGCTTCGAGCGCTCGCGCACGCGTTCCCTGCGTCGCTCTGCGGCTCGCGCACGCGTTCCCTGCGTCGCTCTGCGGCTCGCGCGTGCTTTGGGCGCTGGGCGCGCTGCTGCTGCACGCCGAGGCGGCCAGGAGCGAGCAGAAAGTCGTGCTCGAGGCGCTGGCGGCGCTGCTGCCGGTCGCCAAGACGCGTCGCGTGTTTGTCGAGGCGCTGGTTGTGCCGCTCGTGCATGTGCTGCCGACGCTCGGCGCAGACGCGGCGCCGCTGCTGCAGCACGTGCTGGACTTGGCGTCGAACTCGAGGTTTGACAAGCAAGAGCAGGAGAGTGAGGTGGCGTACGGCGTCGACGCGGCCCACGGCGCGAGTTTCTTGTCGCTCGCAGGCTCGCCAGCGGCCTGCGAGGCCTGGCTCGCGTCGCTCTTCCACGATAAAGACCCCGAGCTCCGAGACGAGACGTCGACGCTACTGATGCAGCTTGGCGCGAGTCTCGTGGACCGCCGCGGACGCACTCGTCTTGTCGCACTCGACGCGCTGGACCGCCAGCTGCAGCTTCGCCGCGTGCACAAGGCCCACGACTGGCCGCCGGCGCGCGTCAAGCTGCTCGTGTCGACGCTCGTGGTGCTCACGTCGCACCGCCCGGAGAACCCACTGCCCGATGACCCCGAGTGGCTCAGCCGCGCGTTCCAAGTGCTCGCATCACTCGCGGCGACGACCACCGAGACCATGAAGATCGTGCTGCGGCTCATCAAGCGCATGGTGTCGGGCGAAGTGGAGAGTCTGCGGTCGCAGGCGCTCCACCTCGTGCTGCTCGCGTGGAAGCATGACTCGCGTGTGTACCCGCAGCTCGAGATGCTGCTGCAGCCGACCGACAATGAGAGTGACGACGATGGGCTCGTTCGCATGGCCACGATCCTCGCGATCTGCGAGAAGGACCCGGAGACCGGCGTCGAGTGGATCGCAGAGGTCCAGAGCTTCCTCGAAGACGACAGCGTATCCGTCGTGGCCATGGCTGTGCGCGCAGTCACGCGCCTGTGTGAAGCCGACTGTCTCGATTACGAAACGGCCGTTAAGAGTTTCCTCGTCAAGCTCAAGAAGGACAAGATCGCATGCCCGGACGAGCCGCTTTTCCAGCAAGAACTGTGCCGTTTCTATGCCGTCGGTGGCCCGAGCGGCTTTGTGGAGACGAGTCCCAAGTACGCCGCCCGTGCGGTCGCGGAACTCTGGGAGTACGCCGAGGCCGAGCATGCCGGTGTGAGGAAAGAGGCGTTCGCGGCACTGAATGGTTACTCGCTTGAGGTGCTGGGTCTTCAGTTCGTGGGCGCTGGTGCTGGAGAAGAAGGCGAGGACGAGGATTCGTTAACGGAGCAGGATGTCGAGGAGAACGTCGACCGTGTGTGGGCGTGTTTGCGAATCGAAACTGATCCAGGCGTGCGAGTAGAAATCGAGAAAATCGTGACACGAGTACTCGAGAGCGAGAGCAAGAGGCTCGCTCCTGGTGGTGCCAGTCAAACGGGCACAAATGTCGCATCGGCGGCAGCGTTCTCGGCGCTGGAGAACCGCGTGTCGGCTGCGGCGACGAAAGAGCTCAAGAAACACACTCCGACTCGCCAGCAAACGGTGGATCGAATCGATGCGAGTCGAGACTGGCGCGCGAATCTATTGGCGTTCGAGCCGGACAACGTTGTCGAGAGCATCGCTGCACCGAAGCGGAAGGACAAGCGACTGCGACTTGTGATGAGCCACGTGGACGAAATGAAGTCTGTTCTGGACCGTGCGCTCGAGGTCTCCACCTCGATGGCTGTCGAAGAAGCCAAGTCAACTACGCGTGAGCAATTTCTGTACATGCTGCAGTCTGTCGAGGCTTGGAACTCGTTCGCGCGCAAGTACTTCGGCCGTTTTGAAGAGCTGGCATTGCTGCGAACACCAATGGACGCACCGGAAGGTCACACCGCCGGGTTGCTCAGCAGTCTTGTGGAGGAGCAGGTCTCCGAGCTAGTCGAGACGAAGACGCAGCACGTCCAGCGATGGCTCGCGATCGGCGCTCTCGTCCTTTACGCCGACCTCGCATCTGCCTCCGACTCGCTCTCGTATGCTATTGCGAAAGCAAGATCAGCTTTGCGCAATCAACTCCATCAATCGATCGAAGAGCTGCGTGTGTTCAAGGATGCAAAGCACAGCGCCGAGCTGCAGCTTTTGTTGATCGGCATGGCGCTCGCGTACCCTCGATACTCGGAAGTCAGCCTCGATGCTCTGACTCAACGTGTAACCCCCTTGGTCGACAGCAGCAATCCGGAGCTGCTTCGTGGTGCTGCAGTTCTCTTCATGAGCCACGCGAGTTCTCTGTCCATCGATGGTGAAGACCGCGCGACGCGACGAGTGCGCCTCGCTCGAGGGGCTCAGCTTGCCGTCTCCGCGTTTCTCCGTGCGACTTTCGGGGACTCGGCAGCGACTACCGCGACGACGCTCTTTGCGGACCCTTCGGCGCGCTCGACAGTCGACGCAGTTCTCGCGGCAGCGTCAATACCGAAACGTGTCGACGAGAGCGTGCAGTCGTGGGCGTCCGCGATCGGACTCGGGCAGCTTGCGGGTTGCTTCGCATCCGTCCATCGGCTCGCCTGGCTCGACCATGTGCGCCTGCTGCTGACGCATGTGTGGATGCAGCATGAATCGCTCGACTCGGCCGTCGCGCTCGGCCCCGCTCTGCTGGAGAGTGTGCGATACAATCGCGTCGCCGCGAGGGAAGTGGAGGAGTTCGTGTCGGCTTTGCAGAAGCGAGTGGAGACGTCGACTACAGGCGTCTCGGCCGGTGTGACGGTTCTGCCGTTTATGCTTCAGCGTCTGACTGCGTACGGCTGCGGGGTGACGACAGCGACAGTTGAGAACTTTGTTCAGCTAGTGGAGACGGGTGTCAAGCAGTCTCCGTCGTCGGCGCTGATTGCCGCAGCTGGCAACTTTCTCCATGGATCGACTGGAGTTGCACTTGTCGGCTCGACGCCTGCGGTTGACCGCGAAGTCTCTTGGGAGTCGTCAGTCATCCAGCGCATTGTCGCAGCCCTCAACGATCTCCACAAGTTGCCTGAGACGGCCGTGTCGACCTCAGCAGCCTCTGCTCTGGCAGCGATCGCTGACCGATCCGACTCGTTCTTTGTCGTCCAGAAGAACAAGACCTTTGACGTTCAGATCAACACGGTTCCCGCTACAAGCCTCGTGTTTAAGGTGCTCGAGTTCCTTCGAGTTGGCGGCGCATCGGAAGAGGTTTCAACAGCGCTGGAGGCGACGCAGTCGGCTCTCAAGTGTTTGGCCTGCACGGCTCGCTCAATCCCGCTTCCTTTCGACCTCTCGCCTTTGATCCCCCGAGTAACGAGCCGCTACGCTGCAGCCGACGGGGTAGTAGCTGCTGGCCTCGAACTCGCTGCATCTCATGCCTCCGGTGTATCGCTGCTCATGACTGACTTGGTTTCGCCCGAGCGACTGCTGAACTACTCGCCGGATCTTGTGGATGCCGCTGTCGACGCACTCGTGACGACAAGAAGCCGACTGGTGGATGAGCAGCTGACCTCGCTGCTCATCCGCGTCTTCGATGCGGTGGTCGAGTGCTGGCGTCGAGATGGCGCTTCGGCTGCCTCAGTGAACACGTTCGAAAAGTGGATTAGCTTCACTGGCACATTGCTGGAAGTGTCCAAACCGAAAGACGGAGCCCCTCCGCAAGAGGAGAACCGGCTTGTTACTTCAGTATCGTCGCTCGTTCTCGACCGGTTCGTCGTCGAACTCCCGCTCACTCCATCGAGCAACAACAGCAAGCCGCTGCTGCATCGACTCGTGCGCGACGTTCTCTCCAAGATCGCTCAACGAGACGCAGTCACGAACGCCGTGACGGCGACTGTCTCTGCCAACGCTGCGTGGTCGTGGTGGCGATCTGGAGTGCTCCTGTCGGAACTGCTGCGGCTCGGCGTCATCACTTCGTCGAGCGTTGTGCTGCGCTGGTTGCTTCAGCTCGACTTTCCCCGTATCGACGACGCCAGCGTGCTGGACTCGTTCGTCGCCGACTTGGCGAACAGCGTGTGCGTTGCGTCGGGCAAGAGGACTCCACTCGAAGTGAACGAGGCCTGGCTGCTCGAGTTGCTGGATGGCATCGCTCAGACGGCAGGAGATTCGAGAAGCTTAGTGCTCAAGCGCCGTGTGTTCTTCGATGTCGCTGAAAGCATCGTGTGCTGGACGCAGCTGCGAGGCCACGAGGCGCTCGTTCTCGCGGGAGATGCCGCTGGCCTGCCGCGCGCTGTGATTCGGGCTTCGTTGCCGGCTCTCACTGCCCGAGCTCTGCTGCGTCATCACCACGAGCGGTCGGGGGCGTCCCCGGCACTCACTCAACGCCTCTGGACGCTGCAGACGAAGGCTGCGGAAGCGAAGACTTCGGTCGTGGCAGCGTTGACGGAACTTCACGTGATCGCGACTACGGCGCCGTTGCGACTGCTGACCGTCGACACGGAGCGAGACTTGCTGGCACAACTGAGTGAGAAGGAGAGCAACGAATGAGCTCAGTGGCGTGAACAGTTCACATGAGAGAACAATTGGAGGGCGAGGATCTCGAGAAAAGTGAGTAACCATACATTTATACTCAAGTGTCCACGAATCACGATACCGCTTGTCGTGTTGTGCTCTAGTGTCGCAACTTTTGCCAGCTTCCTCTTCACGTCGTAAGCAGCGACGTGGACCGCTTAGCCTGCACGGGCGACGCAGGGATCGGCTCGTCCACGGCCTGCTGACTCGCAAACGCGTTGAAGATCTGCTCCAACGTCGTCTGCGACACGCTATACTCGCGCACCGACAGCGAACCCTTGGCGCTCTCGATCGCCTCGAACACGTTCGACAGCTGCAGCCGCGAGTCCTTCGTCTCCACCGACTCGTCCTCGCGGATCTTGAACCAGCACGAGTCGTTCTGGCGCTCCAGCAGCTCTACATCGTGGCCGAAGTTGTCTCGAAGGAACGCCAGCAACGACTCGTACCGCACTTCGCCCAGCCACCACGTCGCGAAAGTCGAGGCAAGCACGTACCCATCGCGGTCGATCGCGTGGGCCACAGTGAAGCCAGTGGGGTGCGTGTTGACGATCTTGTCTTGCCACGAAGCCACACCAGAACGAGCACACGCGTCACTGAGCTGCTCGCGAGTGATGCGGGCGTCGAGCGAGTCGAAGTGGTGCAGTGCCAGCTTACTCACGTCCGCGGCCGACGGTGGCAGAAGCTTGGCGTCGAACATCAGGCCGTCGCCGAAGCGGTTCTTCAGGTGCTGCACGCTGCCGAGACACTTGAGGCCGCCGCCAACCATGATTCCCACGCGCGTGCACAGCGCCTCGCACTCCTCCATGCTGTGCGTCGTCAGCACGACCGTCGACTCTTTGTTGTACGTCGAGATCTCCGAGATGACGTCCCACATGAACCGACGCGAGACGGGGTCCATGCCAGTGGATGGTTCGTCGAGGAACAGGATCGACGGAGACCCGATCATCGCGATGGCCACCGACAGCTTGCGCTTGTTGCCGCCGCTGAGACTGCCGGCGAGCTTGTGCTCAAAGTCGAGCAGGTTGAGCTGCGTCATCTTCTCGCGCACGACGGCGTCCAGGTCTTGTGGTTTGATCCCCTTGATCTGTGCAAACAACTCGAGGTGCTCGCGCACCGACAGCAAGTCGAAGAGCGCGTCGAACTGCGGACAGTAGCCGATCTCGCGACGCACCTCGAGCTGTTCGGTGAGGATGTCGAAGCCGCTCAGCGTCGCACTGCCAGACGTTGGAACGATATCGCCCGTGAGCATCTTCATGGTCGTGGTCTTGCCGGCACCATTGATGCCGAGGAAACCGAAACACTCGCCGCGCTTAAGACCAAAGGAGAGGTTCCTGACCGCAACCTTGTTGCCTTTTCGGTAGACTTTGTGGAGGCCATGAAGCTTGATCATGTCGGAGTCGGCACGGCCTGTGGCGACACGCTCGACTTCAGCAGCGACGTCGACGTCTTCGTTCTCTCTTTCAATGGGGACTTGCGGGTCCTTGGTGATCATGGCCTTGGTCTTGGGGAATGTGAGCGCGTAGTCGATACCGATCGCGATGACGAAGAAGATGACAGCATCGATGGCGAGGAAGAGGATCTCGTAACCAGCGTTCTCGAGCGCGAGCGGGTTCGATGACCTTTTCTTCCTGAACTCACCGCCGCCGCTGTTGACAATCTCCAGGACGGTCAGATCAAGCAGACCGTTGGACAGACTGTAGATCGGTGAGAACCGATAGAACCACTTGAGCGTCTGATTGGCGTCGTGGGTGCTGTCAATCATATCGAGCACGAATGACACGATCAGCAGACCGAGGCCAAGCAGGAAGTTGATCAAGATCATCTTTGTCTGCGATGAGGCAGCCTCCGTAAATGCGAACGACCAGCTGTAAGCGTACGGGCAGATCGCGACGCCAAAGAAGAGGAAAAGGATGATCACAGTCGTGAATGTGTTGCTCTCACAGTGAAGACATTTATCCGAGCCGGTGAGGGATGCAAGGTCGTATGCTTGAATCAAGATCAAGGCCACGCAGCCAGGCACGAGATACACGAGGAAATCCCACACAAAGTTGGCGAGCCAGAACGCAGACAGACTCACACCCGATACGAGCTGCTGGTGCTTCGAGTTGTGGTCCGGATGGCGTTCGTTGACGAGGAAGACGACGATGGATGCTGGGTAGTAACCCATAGCAATTGCGATGAAGAGACAAGCGCTGAATGACAAGAATCCTGACAGTAGAGCCGTCGTCGACGCCGTTTGCGGAATTGGGTGGCTGTTGACCTTTAATGAGAGAGATGAGACGTCAATACTTGGAGTCGCTTGCTTGGCGAAGAGGCGATAAATCGACTGGTCCATCAAGCCCTTGAATACCGGAAGCCCGTGTGGCACTGTCGTGTTGATCAAGACGTTGTAGCTCATCACTCGCGCACTGCTGTCGCCGTGAGCGTGGAAGGCTCCAAACTGGCTCTTGATGTCCTCCTTGTATCCTCGCTCGTACACGGCTTCACTGAACTTCAGGAGATAACCAGTCACGTCAGTGTGATTGATCGTCGGGTTTGAGTAAGCCACGTCAAACACGGTCGGGCTATCGTCTGAGTATGGCGGGTTCCCGATCTTCGATTCGTCCACGGCCACGGGAGAGCCACCCGAGAAATACGACGTCCCGATTGCACTCGAGCACCAGTCGCCCACACTTGTCTGACAAAACGCTGGCACCACGACTTGCCCATTCGGAAGCTTCTTGGCGAGACCATCTGTTGTCAGTGTGATCTTGGGATCCTTCTTGGTCAGCTCGCCAGCTTGTAGCAACGACAGACCCATGATGAGCCAGAAGATGGGAAGGAAGATGCTGAGCAGACCGTACTTCTTGTCTCGCTTGGCGATGCGGAATCGCTTCTGGAAGATCGCCTTGAACTGTACACCGAACAAGTCGCGTGAAGAAGCTCGAGTCGGTCTCAGCTTCGAACCCACAATATCGGATTTTGATGAGTTCGTGTCGGCACGGACGTCTGCTGCTCCTTCATGCTGTTTGACCTTGTTTTGAAGTGTGTGCTGCTGGTTGTGCTCATCGTCCGCTGCCTCCGCCACCTTGATGAACACTTCCTCCATCGTCGTCACCGAGATACCGTACGACAACAAACCCAGGTTATGCAGCTGAGCATCCAGAGTGCGGAAGAGCTCTGGGAAATGCACAGACGCATCCAGAGGTAACTGGAACGCCACCTCCGCTCCCACATTGCTCAACAAACGGCCAGTCGAGATTCGGCCCAGCACAAACTCAATCACCTTGGAGTCGTCACAGCCTTCCTGCTTCACGATCGTGAGGTTGTATCCGGCGCCGTATCGATTCTTGAGAAACAGAGGCGACCCACAGCAGCGCAGCTCACCCTCTGCCATGATCGCGATGCGGTCGCCCAGCACGTCAGCCTCGTCCATGAAGTGAGTCGTCAACACAAGTACGCGATCATGCCGGTTGTTCATCAGGATCTCCCACGTGCTACGTCGCGAGTATGGGTCCATGCCGGAGGTTGGTTCGTCCAAGAAGACCAAAGAACTGTCGCCCAACAGTGAGATCGCCACCGACAGCTTGCGCTTCATACCACCCGACAGCGCACTCGACAGCACGTCGCGCTTGTCCTTGAGTCCGACTTCGGCGATCTTGTGCTCGATCTCGGCCTCCAGCTCTGGTCCTGAGTACCCCTTAATGCGAGCATAGAAGTCGAGGTGCTCGGCTACTGTCAGCGATGGATACAATACGTCGTGCTGGAAGCAGATGCCGAGTGACTCACGGATCTCATCCATGTCCTGACGAACAGACAACCCGCGGTAGTACGCGTCACCCGACGTCGACTGGAGAACTCCCGTGAGCATCGAGATGAGAGTGGTCTTGCCGGCGCCGTTGTGGCCCAGAAGACACGTGATCTGGCCGCTGTACATGTTGAGGTGTACGCTGTTGACCGCGACCTTCTCACCGCCTGGCACTGGGAATACCTTCCGCATCCCTTGCACACACAGTGCAGCACCTGTGCGTTCCTGCTCGAGGAGATCGGCACTCACTGGCTCGATGTTCGGGTTCACTGCCACGGTCACATCTCCGCTATCATCACTGGATGTCGCAGCCGCCGGCACCTTGAAGTGGTCGCGCCGCTTGCGCCAGTAGCTGGGGCTGACCGGGAAGTACCATTTCTCCGGTGTGCCGTACATCTTGGGCACGACTTTCTCGAGATACAAGCCGATGATCGTGTACAAAACAGCATCCAACGCGAGGAACCACAGTGCTGAGCTGAAGCGGTAGTTGTTGACTGGCGTGGATATGTTGGAGAAGTTGATGCCGACGTGCGACGTCTCGGTCTTGGCCAACGTCTGCACGGCGAAGACCAACGCTGATGGTGCCAACAAGCTCGCGAGGTTCTTGGACGACTCGGGCGATGACTCGGTGAAGGCGTTCGACACGGCGTACAGCACGAAGAAGCCGATGATGCCGACGTATGACCCTGTGCGAGCCTTGGAGAAGACCGAGCTGACCATGAAGGCGTACCCGAGGATGGCCATGTTGAAGAGGAAGAAGAAGAGGAAGATGACGAGCACGTTGGAGCTGACGAAGAGACCGATCCGTGCTGCGATGACCTGCAGAACGGACGAGATGAAGAGGATGATGATGTAGGTGATGTACCACGAGATGACGATGTTGGACTCTTTGACGCCGAGGATCTTCATGAGCTCACGCGCACGGGTCTCGCGTTCCGAGATGAGACTGACCAGGATCTTCGATAGCGTCATGAGGTAGGTAAGCATAAAGAAGATCGGGAAGACGATCTCGGTTGTGTCGTAGAATGTCGACTTGTCGTACGTTTCGATCGGGAACGGTGAGGTGAGCGCGCCAAGGTATGGCTGCGGAGCCTGACGGAGCGGCTTGACTAGAGCCTCAGTTTGTGCAGCGCTCAACGGCAGGTCAAACTGAATCGAAGCAATTGCTGCAGCCATGGACATGTACTCTTCCATGGACGTGACGTTCCCGCCAAGTGCATCAGCCGATGTGTCGTTGCCCCGGAGCATCTCAGTGATCACTTGCTTTGCAGCTGGATCGTCCGTGATGGTCTTGAGCAGACGTTTATCCAGCTCGGCGCTGCTCTTGGCCACAGCGTTTGCCACCTGGCACTCACCCGTTGTCGTCTTGGTCGTGGCATCCCACTTGGGCATGCAGTTGACGAAGCGAGCGACCAGTGTCTGCAGCGTCAGGAAGCCGCCGGCCGCATACTGCTGGTACGAGAGCGTGTTGATGTCGCGCTGGAACCGCTCCCACGTCGCCGCGTCGTTGTAGATCGTGCGCGGCACGTATCTCGCGTCGGCGTTGTCGCCGATAAAAGTCCCGTTCAGCCGCACCGTGAACTCGATGGGCGCGAACGAGCCGATCGACTCGCTTGGATACTCATCGAACACGATCGCGCCAAAGATCCGCGCCTGGCTCGCGTTCTGCGCGTAGTCCTTCGACTTGATGTACTCTTCCAGATCCTTCTCCGTGTCGTAAAACACCACGCTGTCGGCCAGCGACGGCACGACAATGGACGAAGTGTTGGTGACGTTGACTGTGATGGTTGGATACCACTTGGCGACGGTCTCGTAGAAGTACTGGCGCGTGAAGGGCACGTCCGGTGCGATGGCGATCTTGAAGGGCGACACACGGCCGTCACACGCCGGCGGCAGCGCGTAGGGCGACTTGGCATCCAGACTCACGCGACCTTGGTACACGAGCTGCTGCTGGCACGCGGCCTTCTGCGTGGCGTCAAACTTCTTGAAGCCTCTTCCGAACTCGAACGACTGCTTGCTCAGATGCAGCAGCAGCCCTGTGAGCGACGTCTCCTGGACGGCGTACTTGGGCGCGAAGAGCGGCGAGACGACCGTGTTGCCGTCGCCGCCAAAGCGCTGGAAGAGGTTGAAGCGCTGGTCGTTGTTGGCAAAGCCCGGCGCGACCTCGTACTCGTTGGTCGCCGTCTTGATGAGCCCGATGGCGACCACGTAGAGCACGGGCAGCAGGATCTCGAGCGCGAGCGCCAGCGGCTTTTTCTTCTTGAGCCACCAGTTCTTGCGCAGCAGCGTGGGCACGAAGCGCAGGCTGGACGGACGTTCCGCGGGCGCATCGTCGCGGCGGAAGGGCGCCGAGGGCGACAGCGGCGCGTCCATGGCGGTGGATGGAGGAGGTTTCCCTTTTGCGGATGAGGGGAAAGCTCGTTGGATTTGGTGGGTTCAACGAGTGTTGGTTCTTGGGGGAAAGTGTTGGAATGAGCGGGTTACTGATCGTGGATACAGGTTGGACGAACGCTCGCGGTCAGTCGCCAGGCGGAGGAGTGGAGGGGAGGAGAGAGGAGCGGAGCGGAGGGGTGGGGAGGCGTGCGACTCGGTCGTCAAGAGGAGCCGTGTGTACCCAACTCCATCCAGGAGTCTGGTTCAAAAGGGTGCGTGGAACCTTTTCTTGTTGGAGGAGGACCAGTCTCTCGGCTGAAGTGGCGCTAGTGGACCCTGTTTTTGATCCATGGGAACAGTTCTCTTCCGACTTGCACGAACAGAAATTGGTCCACGGGAATCAGGAATCTCCGGTGCTATCACACAAAAACAGTATATTTCCGTGAAGTAAGCGCAAGAGACTCAATGGATACAGTACCATCATTCCTCATAGACTCACCAGCATAATCCTGTGCGACTCAAAATTTGAGGCAATGAACGGCAGCTGAGTGCATTGAAGAAGCCCCGCAGCCAGCGTGTCCGGCTCGAGACAGACTGTGCTTCTCCCAGACGTTCTTCGCATTCTTCATGGAGCAATACGAAGTAATCCCGGCGAGATGCGGACAAACACTATGGCTTCAAGTGTTGGTCCGAATCAGTTTGCGCGATCGTTGCACCGACACTTGGGGTTCACTCCGACAGACGTGGGTGCTGAGTCTCACGTGCTTAGCATTCGTCTGTCAGAGTCATGAACCCACCTCGTGAAAGTGATCGTCCGTTCTAGATCAGTATCCTTGAGCTGCTCGGTCCATTGGCACGGAGATCGGCTAGTCGACGGCCTGTTGGCTCGCAAATGCGTTGAAGATCTGCTCCAACGTCGGTCCTGTCTTGTCACGAATCCACGCCACAACGAGCACACGCGTCGTCACGACTGATGCGGGCGTCGAGCGAATCGAAGTGGCGCAGCGCGAGCTCACTCACGTCCGCGGCCGACGGCGGCAGGAGCTTGCCGTCGAATATCAGACCGTCACCGAAGAGGTGCTCTAGGCGCTGCCCAGTGGCATTGTGGTCAGTGTCAAGATATGAGTAAGTCGCATTGAATACCTTGGGAGAGCTGACCGAGTATACGCAGAGGTTTAACGAGCACCTCCTGCTGGGCGGGTGTGATAGCAGAATCGTAATCGCTCGAGACCGACAGATTCCAAGTGGGGCTTCTGAGACCACTTCCTTTGAACACCTCGAGAACCGCTTGCTTGAACGCTGGATCCGAAGCCACAAACTTAAGAAGTCGTGCATCAAGATTATCACTTCTCTTCGCAACAGCAATAGCATTCATGACTTGGCAGCACTCGAAGCTGAATAATAGGTCGTCGGATTCCCGGGCATGCAATTGACAAATCGAGCAATAAGCGTCTGCAGCGTCACGAAACTACCGGCTGCATATTGGTGGTATGCCACCCTGTCAATATGCTTCTGAAACTGGTTCCACGTCGACATCCTGTTGGGCCGTACGAGAAACGTACCGTTGATTTTGATCTTCACCGACGCCATAAGTGGCACTCACCCGCACCGTGAACTCGATGGACGAACGAGCCTTGACATCCAGACTCACGCGACCTCCGAACACGAATTGCTGCTGGCACGTGGCCTTCTCATCACAATGAAACGCCCTCATATCTCGCGCAAACTCGAACGATCGTTTGCTCAAATGCAGCAGCAGCCCCGTGAGCGACGTTTCTGGTATCGCGAGCTGCGGCGCGAAATCCCACGAGATGATCTTGCTCCCCTCGCCTCCGTATTGGCTGAAGAGGTTGAAGTTGCTGTCCTCGGCCGTAAAGCGTTGCGCCACGCTGATCTCCCTCGTCTCCATCTTGATCCGGCCCAGCACGGCCACCAAAGAGCCGGCAGCTACACGGCAACGCCCAGTTCGAGTTTGTTCTTCGTCATCAGTCACCAGTTCTTGCGCAGCAACACCGGCACGGGGCTCAGATTCGAACTGTCGGGCGAGGTGGTCGAGGCCTCGCGCGCCTTCTGGTCACGAGCCTCCGTGGATGCCCGGAGGTTTCCTGTGGGTCGTTTGGCGGCTCCTGTGGTCAGAAATCATCGGCGAGCGGCGCGTCCAGGCGTGAATCCGTAAGTGAAGAGCTCTCGTGGTGACGGCCGTGGCCTCCGACCAGTCGGGTGGGGGGAAGAGAGCGAGCGAGCGAGAGAGAGTTACGCCACATAGCGGCAATTTCGTTGAGCGGGAGAATGCCACACTCAAACGAATAGGTAGACTACTGATTTAGTATGTGTAAATTTCATGATTGGTGTCAAATATCACAAAAACTTGTCCGCCACCTCGGTTTCTCTTCTGTAGTGTAATCAGCACGATCTCCCGCACACCGCTCAAGGGATGGTCAAAATCACTGAATCAGCTACTTGTTATGCAGTAGATCCACTACCACCCTGCTGCCCCCCACCCATATTACAGTAGGCAGTGGACAACAGCGTCAACACGCCGCTAGCGTGACACGCGCGACGACTCAGGCTACGAGATCCGCAGGCACCAAAACGCACCGAGAGCCACTACATTGGCAGTGGAGAGCCATACTCTATCACAATGAAAACGCCAGCTTCACTCGCACCAGCTCGCCCACAAACCTGTGCAAATGTCGCCTCTCTCCTAAATCCGAATGTAGCCATCTTACTCGCAGGTCCCTGACTCTCCTGGCTCGATGTGGACCACGTCATTTCCGGGCAGAGGCCAGTGTCGCTCCCGCGAGGAGGATCGCGAAAGGGGGCAGTATTCCCTTCCACGCGTCGACGCCATGTTCCCGGGGCACTCGAGCATGAACTACCCGTCGGGCCCGAGCCACGGCGCCGGCATGGGCGGCCCGCCGCCCGGGGGTCCGCCTCCGCCCGGCGGCAACAAGCCCGGCAACCCCAACTACTTTACCGACAAGAAGAAAGGTGAGGTCAACGAGCTCAAGAACGTACGTGTTTCCGCAACTGTGTGGGGGCTCTCGCTGGTGTCTAACTGCTTCCCCCTCCCCACTCCTCGCAGCTGCTGCGTGAGGTGACGGTGGAGAAGGATATCAAGCGCAAGCGCGAGATCATCAAGAAGGTCATCGCGTACATGACGCTCGGCATCGACGTCTCGCGGCTCTTTAGCGAGATGGTGCTGTGCGTCGACACGAAAGACCTCATCACCAAGAAGATGGTCTACCTCTACCTCACCAACTACGCGCAGAAGAACTCGGAGCTCGCGATCATGTGCATCAACACGCTGCTCAACGACTGCCGCAACGAAGACCCGATGGTGCGCGGGCTCGCGCTGCGCTCGCTCTGCTCGCTGCGGCTCGAGTCGATCCTCGAGTACATCCACGACCCGCTCCAGGCCTCGCTCACGGACACGTCGTCGTACGTGCGCAAGACGGGCGTCATCGGCATCCTCAAGGTCTTCTCGCTCAACCCGGACCTGATCAAAGAGAGCGACATGATCGACACGCTGTACAACATGATCCGCGACCGCGACCCGCAGGTCGTGTCCAACTGCGTCATCGCGCTCAACGAGATCATGGCTGACGAAGGCGGCATCGCCATCAACCAGCAGATCGTCATGCACCTGCTCGGGCGCATCTCGGACTTTAACGAGTGGGGCCAGTGCAACATCCTCCATATCGTCGCGCGCTACAAGCCCGTGAGCGACGAAGAGGTCTTCACGATCATGAACACGCTCGAGATGTGTCTCCGCGTCTCCAACAGCGCCGTCGTGCTGGCCACGGCCAAGTGCTTCTTCCACCTCACGCAGCGCATGGAGGCCATCCAGGAGCAGGTCTTTGAGCGTCTGCGCCAGCCGCTGCTCACGCTCATGGCCGGCGGCTCGCACGAGCTCAACTACTGTGTGCTCCACCACATTTTGCTGCTTGTGGGCAAACGTCCGCGCGTCTTTGGGCGCGACTATCGCCAGTTCTACACGCGCTACAACGAGCCCACGCACGTCAAGTACGTCAAGATCGACATCCTCGCGCTCATCGCCGACGCGACGAACGTTGCCGACATTGTCACGGAGCTCAGCGAATACGTCACGGACGTGGACCAGGAGCTCGCACGCCGCTCGATTCGCGCCATCTCGGACATTGCGGTCAGCACCAACTTCCACGAGGCCATCCCGCAGTTCCAAGGCCACGCACCGGACGTGTACGGGGCACAGGCGGCAGCTCAGACCGCGGCGCAGGCCCTGTCGATGATGCAAGACCGCATCGTGGACACGATGGTTGACTTTTTGGAGATGAACCTTGATTACGTGCGCGATGAGTGTCTGGTCGTGATGAAGGACTTGTTGCGTAAGTACCCGGAGAAGCGCCACGACGTGCTCGCGGTGCTGCCACGCATCATCAGCCAAGTTCAGCAGCCGACTGCCAAGGCCGCGATTGTGTGGATGCTTGGTGAGTTCGGCCAGGACATTCGCCGGGCCCCGTATGTGCTTGAGAAGCTCATTGACGACTTCAGTGAGGAGACCTCGCCCGCTGTCCACCTGGAGTTGCTGAGTGCGTCGATGAAGCTCTTCTTCAAGCGACCACCAGAGATGCAGAGCATGTTTGGCCGACTCCTGCAGGCCGCGATCAACGACTCGAACCACCAGGACGTTCGTGATCGTGCCCTGTTCTATTACCGCCTGCTCGAGCGCCAGCCGACTGAACAGGCCGCTGCGATTGTCGCACAGTTCAAGATCGACGAAGACATCACAGTGTTTGCGGAAATGACGGAGACAGATCTGCAGGAGAAGCTTTTCCAGGAGTTCAACACGCTGTCCGTTGTCTACAACAAGCCTAGCGAGCTGTTCATTTCTGCGAGCCACTTACCTGTGGTCGCTGATGAAAGTGACGAGGAAGAGGACCAAGGTAACGAGCAGCCAGATGAAGACGACAACGAAGGCTACGCCAACAACCAGCAGCAGTACAGTGCACCAGCGTCAGTCCCCCAGCACCAGCAACAAAGCCGCCCAGCATCCTCGATGGATTTGCTTGACATGGATTTCGGTGGAGGTGCCGCTCCTGCTCAGTCGTACGCACCAGCACCCCCTGCCTTCCAGCTCGTTCCAAACCCAGCCATGGATGCTGGTACATTCCAGAATAAGTGGACAAACAACCGCGTTGTTGGAACTGTGGCTGTCCAAGTGCCGCAGGTGCCTCCGCAGGCAGACGTCGAACGCGCTTTCGCGGCTCGATCGATCATGACGATGGCGTCGGGTGACGTCGGACCGCAGCTCAAGTTCTTCTTTTACGCGCAGGACGCACGAGGCAGTGTGTATCTGATGGAGACGTTGATTGACAAGGCGGAGCGCGTGCTTCGCGCGACTATCAAGGGCGAGGACGACCAGGGCGGTGCGCAGGTGGCCGAGCTCATGAAGCGCGTGCTGTAAGATTTGGAGGAGTTGGACCGCGGGAAGAGACGCGGATGTAGACAAGTCGATTGTGCGTGAGAAAGCAAACTAGAAAAAAAATATTGAACCGATGACACGGTAAATCTGGGACGCGTCGCTGTCAACTGCCATAACTCTTTTGTGCATGACCCCGCAGATCTCATTCTCGAAATTCTCGAAAAAGGATGGCGACGAGTCCAGTCGAGTGCGCGAAAGCCATCCTCGACCGCGTGTACACGCCATACACCGGGCCGGCGTGGGTTCCGAAGCCGTTTCCGAGCCGCTGTTGGCGATACCTTTGGAGCGACGCGTTCGGCGTGTGCAACTTCTCACGCTCTTCTACGCGAGTGACCGAGAGGTCAAGTACCTCGAGCAAGCGGATCTGTTGATCAATGACGTCCACAATGACTTGGGCTGCTATCGCAACACGTCGCAACGACTTCCAGGTGCCAGTCTGACGTCTCCGACGCTGGGAGGACTACGCATTGGCAAAGAGGACGACAAAGACGACGGCCAGTACTTCCACTATCTGACCAAATGGATGTTTGCATTGAACCGTATGTCGCTCGCCAGTCAAGACGCCAAATACAACGACTGGGCTCTGGACCTTGCGCGTGTGGCTCACGACAAGTTTGTCATTCGTGGGGTTGGTGGTCGGCCACTGCGTATGGTGTGGAAGAAGTCGGTGGATCTCGAGCATGCGCTCGTCTCCAGCGAAGGCAACCTCGATCCGATGGACGGTCTCGTCACGTACCGCTTGCTGCAGCACGCGAGCAATGACAAGCACGTTCTCCAAAGTGAGATCGCAGAGATGCAGCACCTTGTCGATCGCAAGCTGCCGACGTTCGCGACCCACGACGCATTGGATTCCGGCGAGGCACTGAGGCTCTCGCAGTGGTTCCCACACGAAAAGTGGTCGCAGGAACTCGAAGATATTGCGCTGAACTGCATCGAGCGCCTCTTCCGGTCGGGTCGGTTCGCTGCGCCGGCTGCCTATCGACTCATGTTCCGCGAAATGGGGACCGTGCTGGGTCTGGAGGTTGCGATGGCGCGCATGGCGCATACCGCCGAGACGCTCAAGTGGCGCGAGCGCGTGGACAAACTGCTGGGCTATTGGGCCGACAAGATCTACGTACGCGACGAGGACATCACGCCGCTCATGTACGCGGCGGCGCGACTGCCGGGCGTGTGGGATCCTCGTTGGGACGAGGAGGTCCAAGGAGGTTCGAATTCGAATGCTGGTGTATAGCCGTAGGTTTGACATTTTCATTGGCTAATAATGGAGTCGAGGTTGGCCCAATCAAATGCGTCGCGTTGAATTGGCGCGAACGTAACGTGTTGGAAGATGTTGGCGCCAACACGATCCTTTCCCACAAACTCGAATTCGACGCTACCAGTTCCAACGACCACCATGAGCAATCTGCGTGTGAAGAAGCTGACGGAGCTCGCCATCCTGCCGACGCGCGGCTCCGCTCTCGCTGCGGGCTTCGACCTCTCGAGCGCCTACGACGCCGTGATCCCTGCGCGCGGCAAGGGCCTCGTCAAGACGGACCTCGCCATCGCCGTGCCCGACGGCTGCTACGCCCGCGTTGGTGCGTGGTTTAGACTCTGCATGTGTTGGCGTCTATCAATTCTCGCTCATCTTGCATTATAATTGTTTTTTTGTTGTTGCAGCGCCTCGCTCCGGGCTCGCGCTCAAGAAGTTCATCGACGTGGGCGCCGGCGTGATCGACGCCGACTACCGCGGCAACGTTGGCGTCGTGCTCTTCAACCACGCGGACGAAGACTTCGAGGTCAAGCGCGGCGACCGCGTCGCGCAGCTCATCCTCGAGCGCATCGAGTACGCGACGATCGACGTCGTCGACGAGATCGACGAGACCGAGCGTGGCGCCGGCGGCTTCGGCTCGACGGGCGTCGAGCTGCCGCTCAAGCGCGCGCGCCAGGACGGCGAGCTCTCGCCTTCGTCCAAGGCCGAGGACGACGGCGTCGTGTTCACCGCGCTTGAGAAGCTCTTTACCAGCGGCGCGATCGACAACGGCAAGCACGTGCTGCTCAAGGTGCGCGCGTTCGCCGCCGCGCCGCACCAGTTCGCGCTGCTGCGCAGTGCGCTCAGCGATTACGTCGCGAACGGCGACGAGCCCAAGGCTGTCGAGTGGGTCGACGCCTTTCTCGCATCGACCTCGACCAACTAGAAGACATTGGAAGTCACATTGCATTCAAATCAAAAATAAATACGCTTGATTAGAAGATACCTCTACAGCCTCGCATTCATGGGCGGCACCATCTCGAGTAGCTCGGACAGACTGGGTCGTTTGCGAGGATCGATATCCAGTGTTCGTTGGAGCAGCGTCGCGTGGAGATCGCTCAGTGCGTACTTTTCGACCAGCTCTTCCACGACCTCATCGACCACTCGAGTCGCCACACGCGGCTCTGGATCGCCCGAGAGCAGGGCTACAGCCAACACCCCGAGCGACCAAATGTCGGCCTTGGTGTCGTAGCTTACGTCCTCACCGAGGAAATATCGCCGCACTTCAGGCGCCATAAATGCCAGCGTGCCGGCCGCATGGTGCGTGAGCAAGTTGCTCTCGAGACACGTGGAGACTCCAAAGTCGGCGATCTTCGCGATTCCTTCCGACTGCAAATGTACGAAGCGACTGTCAGATCAGGAGCGTCTCCAATAAATAAACCATAAAGAATTCTCACCGTGAGGAGCACATTGCCTGGCTTCAGATCACGGTGGACGATGCCTTTGGCGTGGATTTCTGAAAGTCCGATGCAGAGCTGTCGGAAGATGGCATTGAACTTCGCTCCACTCAAGGCACCAGTGGTCTTGATTTGCTGCAGCAAGTCGCCTTGATCGCAGTACTCCATCACGATGTATGCGAAGTGGCGGTGGCCAATCTCCTCGACGAAATATTCGCGAATCTCCACGACATGCGGACTGCGGATCTTGGACAAAAGCCCAATCTCGTTGACGGCTTCCTGCAACTTGTCACTCTCTTTGAGCACGCAGAGCGCTCCTTTGCGGTCACGCACCAGCATGACTTCGGCAAAGTTGCCCACTCCAAGCGTGCGAACGAAAGAGAACTTCAGCAGCTTGGACGGTGCGTGTAGACTTGCCATTCGCTTCTGCCAGCGCGCATCTCCTTCCTCTATCGTCTCGTCTGAGCCAGCGGCCTCCAGCAGCACAGCCTCCTCAGCTAGATTTCTTTCCAGAGCGGTCTTCTTCATACGCGGCGAGAGCAGCTTCCCAGAGGCGAGGAGAGCTAGTGCCGCGACAGCACTTCCGGTCTGCCAGCGGAGTCGGAGGGACCTGGCGCGCTGCTTGAGCTCGAGCAGCGTGGTAGCGGCGCCATCTGCGTGATCGACGAGGAGAACGCGATCGGGCGGGAAGACGACGGCCTCCATGGCGACAAAGTCACTGCACTGAAGACACTCGAGGAAGCAGGACGCGGAGCCCGAGACGACGTGGCGAAGGTCGTCCGAGGCGAGACACGCAGCACACAGCGTGTGGCCACAGCAAAGCTGCACGCGAGGCGACTGGCGCAAGCGACGGCAGCGACTGCACGCGTAGACGTTAGCGAGACCACGCGGAACGGCCTCCACAGGTGCCACGACTTGCGCACGACCCGGGTAGACCACGACCGGCGGGAGAGAGAACCCCCAGAGCGGGCGCGACGGTAGGCCGCGGTCGAAGAACGGCACGTGGTCTAGCGCGTGGCCTCCGATCTTGGTCGGCGCATACTCGAGCGCCGGTCGCTCGTGGGTCTCGAAGGCGCGCGACTGGCTCGAGCCAATGCGCACGGCGCCCGGCAGCGTCTTGAGCGGGCCTCGAGGGCTCGGTCGCGCCTGCAGCAGCAGCCGGTGGTCCTGTGGATGGCCGCCGATCTTGGTTTCTACATAGTCGACGCGTCGCGAACTGGGGTCGAACGCATGGAGGTTGAGCTGTCGGCGCGAGGAGAAGCCGAAGAGTCCGGTGGTGCGCTGCGACGAAGGCGGCGTTGGATCGTGAAATGTCTCTGGATCGGCGAGAAGAGAGCGGGAAGTCGACGCGAACGCGCGCTGTCCATCGAGACCACGGCTGTTAACGGCGTTGAAGCGAAGCTCGCGCTGCATTGACCGGCGCATGCTAGTGGTGGCGAGGGTGGCTTCGTCGCGTTGTCAAGGCAAAAGACACCAACACGGCATCAGTTACGCCTCTGGAATTGGATTAGGTACAGCATATGATCCGCCAATTTATATTTTATGTTGATGGCATTCTGGATATGTAACCCTACCCGCGATAAAACAGAACCGGGATCCAGGTCGTAAACACAAAAGTTCTTGCCAGTGTTCCGTATCATACAAAAGAGGAGTACAGTTCTGTGTGAGCATTCACTTGTGTGGAAAGAGATGCGGTCGTCTCGCAAGCCCTCGCTTTAGTGTGGACGACTTAGAACGGCCACTTTTCGGGCAGTCACCTCGCCGGCGTCAGCGCGGTGGTCACGTCGGGGTGACGCGAAGCGCCCAAGTGTTTCGGTTGGCATCTGCTGGCCCCTCTCTGCGCCGCTGAAGAAGCCGCGCCATCCCATCTGTGGATCTGGCCACGGTCAGACGTGGTGCACAACGTTGGTATCTGTCCGGCCGAGAAGCGCTTCAGATCTTCTTTCCGAGCATATACGAGATCGGTGCTGTCCGTGGATGGCGCCGCGGGCGGCTGTCCTGATAATAAGCGAAATGAGCAATTCCTAGGGCGCGTGCCTCCAAAGATCGCGCCCGTTGAGTTCCGTAGGTTGCTGTTTGTGCAACTCCATCTCCCTTTTTCTCAGGCACAGTCGCCGAAAACCAGGAGGCAGGGATCCAGCCAACACTTGAAGCTCCACTTGCGACGTCACCGTTGTGCGTCACCCGCCTCGACCACCCAACCCCAACCGAAGCGGTCCGTCGACGCAGCCAATGAGCGCAGCTCTATGCGACCAGCAGCTGCTGAACCGGACCGCATTTTGGACCGGACCGCGCGAAAGGTTTAGGGCGAAAGGGTGGTTTGGATTCGAAATTCAAGACCTTGGGGAGGCGTTTGGCCTTTGGGAGATGCGTGGATCCGGGTCTGAGTCCAAAAAAGCAAAGGGAAGGACGTGTGAGTTGCGTTCTTCTTTGAGCCATTTTTGAAAAAATCCCGTCGCGACTTCCTCCGCTCCTCTCTCTCGTTAGACCTCCGGACGGCGAAGAACGAACGAAGCCACTTGTCGGCGCGGATCCTCCTCCCCTATCCCCTCGACCCCCCTGGTCTAAGGACGGCCCCTCCTCCTCCTCCTCCGCCGCCGCCCCGTGGATGCCTGCTCCCCCATGAGCCGACTCAAGACCAGCAGCTCCAAAAGCGCCAAGACCTCGAACGCCTACGACAAGACCAAACGCCGCAAGAAGAAAGCCTCCTCCTCTTCGTCCTCTCGCCGCTCCTCTTCCGCCGCGTCCCCTCCGCCGTCCCAGTCCCCCACGAACTCGTCCTCTGGACTCACGATCACCGCGCCGAGCATGCGAAACAGCATCTCCTCCCTGTCGTCGCCGTCCAGCGGCACGCCCACGTCGTCGAAAGAATGCGAGCAGTGCGGGAACCCGGCCGTGCTCGAGGTCGGCAACAACGCCAAGGCCGTGGCCAACAGCAAAAAGGTCTCGGCGACCGCCAACAGCGGCTGCCAGGTCTGCGACTTTGTGGCCTTCCGCAAGGCCCAGCGCCACTGCGTGCAGTGCGACAAGATCCACTGCGACGTCTTTTGCGAATGGTGCGGCCACGGCTTCCACACGAAATGCGCCAAGACGCGCGGCGAGCAAGTCGACGCCGTGAACGGCTTTTGCTGCAAAAAATGCGAGGCCGAGCAGCAGGACGACGACGACGACGAGACCGCCGAGGCGAATGACGTGAACGCCAAGTGCGGCGAGTGCCACCGGCCGTTCAACTCGACGGCCGACGCGGCGGCCACGGCCAGCGCCAAGAGCAAAAAGGACGCCGTGTGCGACGCCGACAGCACGGGCTTCAAAGTGAACCAGAGCGTGCTCGTCGAGAACGACGAAGTGCTCTACAACGCCGTGATCACCGACGTGGACGCCAAGAACGAGCGCATCAAGATCCACTTCCTGCGCTGGAGCAAATCGTTCGACAACTGGTACGCCATGGACGACGAGCGCATCAACGAGAGCCTCGCGTGCGATTGCTGCAACCGCTGGTTCCACATCGGCTGCCTGCCGCCCATCAAGAGCTCGGGGCGATTCAAAGACACCACGTACGTCTGCCCCACGTGTCTCGACGACGCCAAGGGCTTCTTCGCCGGCACGCGCTCGACGGCCACGAGTCTCAAGTCCGGCAAAGCCACGGCGTCCGCGGCCAGCGCCACGACGAGTCGACGGAAAGGAAGCAACGACGACGAGACGCCGGCCGTCGCGAGCGCTTCGTCGGCGTCGTCGGCGTCGGCGTCAGCGTCAGCGTCCAAGAAGCGGTCGTCCAAGCCCGTCGTCCAGAGCGATAGCGAGGAGGAAGAGCTCGTGCTCGAGCCCGAGCGGCTGAAATCCAAAGCGACCAAGAAGGCGAATGACAAGGAGAACGCCAAGGAGCAGCCCGCGAGTGAGAGCCGCAGCCGCAAGCGACGGCGCTCCGACTCGGTCGAATCCAACGGCTCGAACGGCTCGGACAAAAAGCCCAAGGCCGCGGCGTCGCCCGTGAAGAAGTCGGACGCCAAGGCCAAGTCGAAACGAAGGTTATCGCCGCGCAACGACGACGACGACGAGGACGACGAGACCAAGGCCGAGGCGCCCGAGCACGACGCTCGCGACGACCAGGCGCCCGACGCGAAAGACGGCTCGGCCAGCAGCAGCGACAAGGCGCAGTCGAGTGACCCCGCCGACGAGTCCAAATCGGTCGACGCCGGTGCGACCAAGCCGCCCGAGCATGTCGCACCGGCACCCGAGTCCGAGCCGGCGTTGACGATGGACAAGCCCACGATCAAGCGCAAGGTCTCCGGCCACTCGGTCTCCTCGCTGCTCAACAGTCCGTCGTCGCCGCCGCGCCACGCGTCGCCCGGCGCTGCCGTGCGCGTCAAAGTGGAGAAAGATCCGCTGGCGCTGCCGGCGCCACCTGTGAAGAAGGCTGCAGCGTCGCGAGCAAAGGTCTGGGTCACGGGACGCGATGCCAAGACCGCCAAGGCCGCTGCTGCCGCGGCGGCGTCGTCCTCGTCGGCGTCGAGCAACTGCAACTCGCTGAGCGCGTTCGACATCCTGCGAGAGGTCGCCGCGCAGTCGATGAGCGACGAGATCGACGCGCCGCACCCACCGCCCGCTGCGAGGCGAACGCAGAAGGCGCGCGCTCCGCCGGCGGCCAAGGGCGGCGTCAAGCACGAGGCAGACAAGGTGAACGGGCGCACGCCGCCGCTGCCGTCGTCGTCCGCGCCAGGTTCGTCCACGACGACGGCGCCGCTCGGCGTTGGCATCCCGATGAACTCGTACGTGGACCTGCACTTTGCGATTCGCAAGGAGATGTATCTGCGCATCTGCATGCTCGAGGACGAGCGCCTGCTCGAGCGCGAGACGGCGCAACTGCTGCGCTCGATGATCTACCCGACGTCGGACAAGTTCCACGACCTCAAGTTCGTCTACGTGGTCAACAAGGAGCTGTCGTCGCTGCAGCTGACCAAGCGCCTGCTCGAGCTCGTGCCCATCACCTCCGGTGGCACGGCGCCCGTGATCCCCATGCGTCCGTCGCTCGGCTCGATGCAGCTGCCGCATCCGCCGCCGTCGCTCGTCGCGGGCTCGTGCAACTCGTCGGCAGCGCCATCGCCCGCTCGTCCGTCGAATGCCTCGCCCGCGCCGCCGGGCTACCAGACGCCCGTGCGCTCCGCGTCGCCCGCGATCGAGACAAACAGCAACAATGCGCAGCCTGAGCCCGAGCCCGAGCCGCAGGTGGCGCCGCCGCACAAAATGTTCCAGCTCCCGTCGTCGATCGGCTTCGCGTCGGCCGTGGACCGGCCTCGCCCGAGTGGGTCGTCCACGTCGTCGGTTCTGACGTCGACGATCTCGCCGTCGTCGTCTGTTGGCCCGCCGATGCCACCGCCGCTGTCGACCAAGCTGCTATTGGAGACGATGCACAAGCACAGCAAGTTCCCGACGCTGCTGCCGCCTCCGCCACCGCTGCCGTCGTCGTCGCTGTCGACGTCCGCGTCGTCCTCGACCTCGACGGCCCCCACGACCACGCTGCTGGCGTCCTCTTCTTCCTCGTCGTCCTCGTCGTCCTCGACGGCCCCGGCGCCCGTGACGTCCGTTGCGTCCCTCGTCACCAAGCCCTCGCCCGAGCGTCCTGCCTCGCTTGTGAATAATATCAGCGCCAGTATCAGTAGTAATTAAAGTGTAAATCTCAGCTAAGGTTATCTATTCCGCTCGGCGGCCACCCGTACGACAAAGGCAACGGAGACCATGGCGAGATCTTCTGCTCACCCGGAAGCTAACGATGTGGTCCACATACTGACCAGCTTAGGCTGACAGTTCGCCCCTCTGTGACCCTTCAAGATCGCTTCGATTGGGACTGGGAGGATGCACTCGCGCCAGCAAACTGGCGCGTGGAGCAGCCCGCGAGCATGCCGTTTGCGTTTAGCTGCTCACGAGCGACGCAGAGAGCTGGCCCAGTGGTGGGAGCTGTGTGGTACAGGACCACAGGGCTTCTAACTGACTTATCTGCGACGTGTGGGACACTTCGCGTGGGATTTCGAACAATGCGAATCGCAACGAGCGAGATGTTTCCGAACGTTCCGAATGGGCCAGTGGAACGACAAGAAACATTGATCCATCTCACCCGTGTCTGTGCTCATCGACACCATTGCCAGCGTTGTTAGATCGCATATCATGGCGATCCTACGGAACGAGGACGTCAACGGCGACGAAGATATCGCACGCGGACTCAAATCCCTCTCTATCAACTAGACAAGACAGCCGAGCAGTTCTGTCAATACCACACTCGAGATCCGACTCGGCTCAGGGGAACTTCCACAGAGACGGAAGCGTGCTTCCGTCTATGTGTATATTAGAGAGATCTTAGCGCTAGAGTAGCAGAAGAGAAGTTCCCCAATGGGAATCAGTTATCGTGGGGGGGGGGGGGGGGGGGGGGGGGGGGGGGGGGGGGGGGGGGGGGG
>JAADVR010000494.1:0-25567 GCA_023335855.1 Pythium scleroteichum | reverse complement strand
GCCGAACATCAAGGTCGCGAACGTCGCGGTCGGCGCGCTGTCCGTGTTCTTCAACTTGTTCTCGGGCTTCTTGATGCCGCACATCGACATGCGCACGTTCTACAAGTGGATCCGGTACCTCGTGCCGACCAATTACTCGCTTGAGGCGCTCGTGGGCATCGTGTTGGGCCGCTGCGAGCGCGTCGGCAAGACGCTCACGGATGGCTGCACGCTCGTGGCGCTGCCGGCGGTGCAGGGCGTCGTGCCGGCGCCCGTGCCGCTCAAGACGTTCATCTTGACCAACTACGGCTTCGAGTACGCCGACGGGTACACCAACATCATCGTGCTCGTGGGCATGTGGCTGCTGCTGCAGCTCGCCATCTACCTCACGCTGCGCTTCGTGAGCCACCTCAAGCGTTAGGACGCGAGCGCCTCCACGCACCTTCTCCTCTTCATCTCTCCGCCTCTCTCTTCTCCACGTCGACCCTACAAACACCCCACGCACCCACCGCCGTTTCCGTGGCAAAAGTACTCGTATTCTTGAACATCTAGGTATACAAACCCCACACACAGCACGTTACACTTGGTCTTGGTCTTGGTCGTCCGTCGCGGTCGTCGCCGTGGTCGTCGGCGACGCGAGCTCGGCGTCCGGCTCGGGCTTCGGCTCGGCGTCGGTCTTCTTGCTGCGGTCCACCGTGGCGTAGCCCGAGGGCCGCGGGAACGCGCAGATGAGCACGAGCTGGATCGCGCCGAGCACGAGGTTGAGCAGGTTGGGCAGCAGCACGATCATGTCGTCGAGGATGAGTCCGTACGCGAGCCAGAGCACGCTGTTGACGACGCCCGCGAGGATCATGCCAAAGGGCAGCACGTCGGCGTTGCGCGTCGCCACGACCTGCCGCACGAGCACGAGCGGCGAGCCGAACATGACGGCGCAGACCGCGATGGCCACGTAGCCCACGCGCTGCTGCACGAGCTCGCGCGGCTCAGTGGACAGCGCCGCGTAGAGCGCCACGACGCCCAGCGCCGCGGCCGTGAGCAGCAGCGCGCGCTGCGTGGCCGCGCGCCGCGGCGTGTACCGGTAGAAGACGGCGAGGTAGAAGGCCGAGAAGCCGAGCCCGACGCCGTTGGTGGCGCAGAGCGGGAACCAGTCGCGCGCGAGCAGCCCGTAGAGACACCAGAGCGCGCAGTTGGCAAACATCGAGACGAGCGGCAGCAGCGGCAGGCGGCCCGTCGAGCGGGCGGCGCGCGCGCGGCGCAGGTCCGGGTAGAGGCTCGCGAAGAGGTAGCACGCGGCGAGGGACGCGCTGGCCTGGACGGTTTGGATGAGCAGCTTCTCGACCATGGTGACGATGATGGAGGAACGACGCCAACGTTGGTGGCGTAACCTGGTCAACGAGCGTAACCTTCGGGAGGAATATCTGGCTCGATGAAAGGACTAAACATATCTGGATATTTTGGGGGAAATCGTGAAGTTGTACCCTGGATAAAGCGGATTTAGGAGAAAGAGGAAGGGTTGGGGTTGGGGCTGGCGTGCTTACGGTAAGAGCATCTCCCGAAGAGGAAACCCGCTATTATGTGTGGATCTCGAAGACGAGAGATGTCTGGGAACAGGGAGAGAAAGGGGGTCAAAAATGGGGCCGATAGATTGGGTGCTTATTGTACGAGGGGAGATCTTTAGTGTATGGGGAGACCAGCTTGCGATCAGCTGGAGTGCCGCGCGGCCGAGTCGACACCGTCTCCCACCGGGAGTCACATGCGGCGCGGCTGGAACGTGCCGCTCTGTCGGCGGCCGACATGCGCGAGCGAGACGCCAACGACGGAACTGTTCCAACGCGGCGCCGCGGGCTTCATGGCCGCGAGGCTCAGCTCCTGGCCCATCATGTCGTCGTCGCTCGTGGGTTCCGCATAGAACGCGCAGTGCTGGACGGCCTGCTGGCGCATGAGCACCGGGTGCGGCAGCGCGTCGAAGTCAAACGGGTCTTCGTCCAGAAAGCGCTGGGCCTCATCGCTGAGCCCGCCGAACGCCGTGGTCGAGGGCGAGCACATGGCGCAACCAGCTTGGCACTGGCACGCGTCGCAGAGGAGGCTCGACGCGAGCGTGCACTTGGTGCGCTTGAGCGTCGACGCCTGGAACGACGGGGTCATCGGGATGTCGCGCACGTGGCTCATCTCGTTCCAGCTTCGCTTCCGCGTGAGCGTAATCGGCTGCGGCACGGGGCCCAAGGCGTGGATCAGCTGTGGCATCGACATGTTGGTTCGGGATTGTGTTGGATTGTGGGGGGGCAAGTAGATAATGAGTCGCGAGGACGACAGTTTGGGAATGAGCGAATCCAAGCTTGGCGTTGGCGCGGAGAGACAAGGAGGGGAAGGGGCTCGGCCCTTTCGTTAAAGACTGGTCTGTCCAGTCTGTTGGTGTCGTTGGTTCTGTGCGCCTTGCGAAAAGCCTCCCAAAAGTTTTGGACAAAAAAATGATGGGATAAACAGAAAAACTTGATGGATAAACCGGAAATTTGAAGCTTCGGATTGTGAAGTTCTGTGATTGTAGTCTGTTGACTCGACCGATCTGTGGAATGCAAAATCTGCGAAAAAACGACTTGGGAAAAACACAGGCGTCTAGAGAGATCCAGCGACAAAGACCAACATCCATTACATAGAAACTCGCAGGTTCTGGATTCATCTGGAACCGTAGCACTTTATAAACTAATAACCCTCCTATAACATTGGTCTAGTCTTGCAATTGGAAGACCGTTAGATGCTCCTGATACCTGCTATATATAATAACCTATAAATAGGGATGGTTTGGAACCTTAGCCAGGCCGACCCTCATTCTGATTTCACGCACCATCATTCTCTTTCTGAGAGCAAATGTCGCGACCAACATTCCGATCTGCGATCGGCTCGACCTAAACAAGTGAACTAAATGGTGGCGCAATCAGCGTGGAGCTGTAGTGAGACTCGAGCCATGAGGAGCGTGGCCCACCAGAACCGTCTCGAGACCTGATGCACGCCAACGATGTGGAGACCGCACTCATTCTCGAAGTGGCGCCATGACCCCAATGACGGATGATTGCGCGGGCTCGGTGTGTTCTCGTTCCAACGCTACGGGTTGATTCCGGGGACCGGAAACACCAACAGAACAATCTGTACGTTGGAACCATTCTCCAATCGCACCGAACTATGCAGAGCGTACAACCCACGACCCGCGCCGAGCGAGAGATCGAAGCCGCGCTCTCACACCCACAGGTCGAGGACTTCTCCATCCTGCCGCCGTTACAGCCCTCAGACCCGTTCGCAGCGAGAGCGTCAGCGTTGGCGTCCCCCGGGCGGTTCAAAGACCGACGTTTGAAGCTCCTGGACAGATCCAACAATGTCCTCCGCCCGAAGCTGCGTCGACAGAACGCAGTGCTGAGCGTAGACACACTCGACGATCTTGACGTTGGCAGCCAGTCGCGACCACCATTCACACGCGTCCAGAACGGTTCTTGCATTTTGAACCCACCGCCGATGCTTCTTCCGCCATCGAGATCTGAGTCCTCAGGTTCCCACGACAGCGACGATAGAGACGAAGCCGAGCTGCAGCGCGAGCGACAGCGGTTCGTGCGTGCGCTGCGCCGCTTCCGCAGTCCGTACTAAGGCCCGACCTCTGCTAATAGACGACCAACCATTGCGTAACGGATTCCCTGCGCACAGTCGCGACCTCCACGTCGAAGACGACGTGCTGCAAAGACCTGGCGCCGTTGAGTCTGCGTGGTGCCGTGTTTAATGCGACGCATCAGCAGGCAAACGGGCAGTTGCCGGCGATCGAGAAATGCAGAGGAGACATGAGCGACAGGGAGAATGATCGACCAATTGATTGAGACGGCGCCACGTGGTGCGAGCCGTTCGTCGACGACGCTTGGATCGGTCGCGGGCGGTTCTTATCGGGGGCGTCATCTCGCTGCGTCTCTATGTGAACGAGAACCCAGACTCATGGCCGCGAACAAGAACCGGAGCGGCACCTCAAGCACCACAAGAACGCGACGCAGACGAAGAAGAAGAAGAAGAACAATGTCGACACCACTCATCACGCCGCGCGACTCGCCCACGCAGAGGACGGCGCGGGGCGTCAAGCACGTCATCATCCTGGGCCAGGATTGTGTACCCATGACCAGTTCTGTAAATTACTGGCAGTTTGAATACGGTAATGGTGAATTATAATATCAACCTGACTATAACACAAATATTAATTTATAAACTCATACCGTGCTTTCATTGGCCAAAATACAGTATACTTACCTCAAGTCATTTGGCTCCTTTGAACGTTTAAACGTCATTCCCCCCGAGGGCGCGAACTCTGGTCGAGCATGGAATCGGCGTCCGCGACGGCCTCTTTGACGGCCTCTTCCTCGCCCTTCGATGCGGCTCCCGCGCTCACGACGCACACCACCGCGTCCGCCACATCTTCCGCTTCCCGAAGCAGTCCTTCCGGCGTTCTATCTCCCTCCCGCAGCCTCAAACGGTCGCGCGACGCTGACGGCAACTTCCCGCCGGCGTCGTCAATTTCCGGCGTAATTCTCAGCGACGAGCGGCCCCACAAGCGCTCGCACGAGTCCCCTTTGGGAAGTGCCTCGTCCTCGACGTCAGCCTCACCGTCGGCGGTCGCAGGGGACTCGCTACGCATCAGCAATGAGCTCCTGAGGAGCGACAACGAGCAGCTCCAGAGCGAGCTCGCGGCACTGCGCGAGGCCAAGGCCGCCGCCGACGAGCAGCTCACGCAGCAAAAGCAGCGCGTGCGCAACCTCGAAGAAGACCTCACGCGCATCTACCGCCGCCAGAAGCGCGAGGCCGAGACGCGGCAGCGCGAGCACGAGGCGGCCGTCTCGGCGCTGCAGCAGCAGCTCGAGCAGCTCGCCAAGCAGCTTGAAGAGCGCCCGGCGATCGATCCGACAGTGGCACTGCTCACGCCCGAGACGACGCAAGAGATGGACGCGTACGTGGCCACGCTCGCGCAGTGGCAGATCAAGCTGTCGACGCTCTCGAGGCAGCTCGCAGACCGCGTGGCCCAAGCCGAGAACGCCCACGTGCGCGCCGTCATGGACGGCATGGTCGAGCGCGTAAGCCAGGCGCACGGACTCAGCGAGCTGCAAGAGGCTGAGAAGAAGCTCGAGGTACAGCGAGTCGCGGTGCAGCAACAAGAAGAGGATCTTTGCGTCGTGCTGGAGAAAATGAAAGCCGAGCGAGACGATGTCGAGGCCTTCGAGGCACTTGAGCGACGCGTGCTGGAAGACCGCGTGAACGAGCTGAACAAGACCGTCGAGACCGCCAAGGAAAACGAGCGCGTGGTGCTTCAGCAGATGAGCGATCTGCGGGACGAGCTCGTCAAGACGCGCAGCGGTAACCACGTCATCCCGCAGAGCGAGTGGCAGCGCAAACTTGAGGAGGACGCGCAGCTCAAAGAGCAGCTCGAGGCGCTCACTGTGCGCTGTGAGGCGCAGAATGTGCAGCTGACGCTGCTACGTGAGGACCTGGCGAGTCTTCAGACCGAGAACGACGAGCTTGCGGCGGATTTGACGGCGCGCAAAACGGCCGCGGCTGGCGACGATGACACAGCCAGCATTATCGCCAAGCAGCTCGAAGATCGTGTTGCAGAGCTGAAGGAGCAGCTCGCGGAGGCCAAGAAGAAGGCGCGAGAGGTCGAAGCCGAGGTGCACGCAGACCATGCTGAAAAAATCCGAGAGGCAACGGAGAACCTCAATAACCGCATCGAAGTACTGACGATGAATGTGGACGCAAAGGCCCACGTGATTGAAGGACTGAACGCGGAAAAGACCGAGCTGATCGCCAAGATCGCAAAGAGAAACGATGCGCTGGAGCGCATGCACGCTGAGATCCTCCGACTCAAGGAGCAGCTCGAAGAAAAGAATCAGCAGCTCGAAAAGCTGCAGACGGATCTGTCAGAGTTGCAGTCCCACCACGAGGAGGAGCTGAAGCAAGCAAAGGAGGAAGCGACTGCAGAGAAACTCGAGCTGCAAAAACAAATGACATCGAAGACGTGCGAGTGGGTAGAACTGAATCGCGAGCTGAAAGAACTCAAGAAACAGATCGACGCAAAGACTGCCGAGGTGCAGAGACTTCAGCGCGAGAAGAGTGACGCTGAGTCGCGGAGCGTGGTTTCGCGGGAAAAACACGACCAGCTGAACTCACTCCAGTCGGAGTTGACGACTCTGCGAGAGAAGAACAAGGAGCTGCTAGACAACGAGCAATCACGGATTCTGGAGTCGCGGGAGAAAGACGAGCGGTGCAACGCTCTCCAGGCAGAGTTGTCAACGCTACGAGAAAAGAACAAGGAGCTGCTCGGCAAGGAGCAGACGCGCGTGTCCAATGACAGCCGTCTACGAGAATACCTCACTTCACTCGAGCGACAAAAGCAAGACCTTCACATCGAGAACAATGAACTGCGGGTGCAGATCGCTGCAGCAGAGAACGACTCGCAGTCCGATGCGCACAGCTCCCAGAGCGTCGGTGGGGCGACACTAACACCAGACCTGAAGGCTCGCATTACCAAGCTTTTGGTGGAAAAGAAGGCAGTGGAGAACTTCTTGCGGTGCTATTTCGACGCGGCAGAGGCCAAATGCCAATCACTAAGTGAGCACGTGGCGGTGCTCGAGGCCAAGCAGGCCGCCCACAGACAGCACGCTCAGGACTCTTGCCACTTGCTGCGGCTATGCACCCAGGTCGACTCCTGCGACAGCACAGTGCGCGCCAGCATCTTAGACGTCATGACCACGCTCGAGAGCATTTCGTGAGCACGGTCGGTAATTTATACAATGGGGTTGACATGGAACACTCTGGGCTTCTTGTGTGCTGCGTAGGTGTCTGCAGATCAAAGTTGGTAGCAGCTGAGCTGAGGGGAATGCAAAGAATGCAAGGTAATTACCGTTTGGAATGCAGATCCAGATCATCTCATCACGCTCACAGGAAGGAGAGTCAGCAGCACGCGGAAGTTCAGCTTTGAGATGCGAGCGCTGGACCGTTCTCAGAACTGCGATGGTGAGTCACATCATTGAAGCGCATCCTCCCAAGCACCACTCATCATGAGGGGTGCATGAGTACATGAGTCATGCCTACAAGCACACAACTCGCTGAGAGTCTTGCGGTGAGCTTGATGGTCCAGCTGAACCAACTTTTACAAAAAGTTGGTTCCGAAAATTTTGGAACCTGAGTTCTCACCATTCGCCAATTAGAATAGTTGCAATTCACTTTAGAATTGAGCACCACAGCAACCCTAGTATGGAGGAAGCGCAGCAGGGAAGCGACGATCGCGCACTGTAGCAACGCGCAGAGGCATCGACATCAACCAAGACTTACAGGCTCGAAAGAAGAGATGGCAGCACGCGAAATGTATTTCCAGTTGGTGGATGCCGCGACTCGACTCCTGCTTCCAGATACTTCCGTTGACTCAGTGGACTTGCGTGAAGATGCCAGCGTGATTCGATTCCGCAAGGCAATCAAGGTCGAGTGTTCGAATTCCCTCGCGCACGTTGATGCAGCCAACCTACGAGTCTACGCGAATAGAGCCGCTTACGACCAAGAGAATGTCCATCCTTTGAAAGCATCGGCTTCAGTGGGTGATCTTGGAAACTATGAAGATTGTGCGCTCATCGTGGAGGTGCCGCCGCAGCGTCTCCAGCAACTACAGAGACCCATCCTGGAGATTCCACAAGTCGACTGGACGGTGGCATCATGCTCTCAGCTGGTCGTGGAAGACAAAGCCGAACTGATTACTTTGTCACATTCTTGTATCAATGGCTCTGGGATTGGCCGTTCTGTCACATTCTTGTATCAATGGCTCTGGGATTGGCCGTTCTGGTGAGCCGTTGATGCTCTATCGGCGACCGTCACTGGTGAAGCAATGGCATGAGATGAATCGGTGCTCAATCCAGACGTATGCGCTTCTTTGGATCGTTGGTCCACCAGGAACGGGAAAGTCGTGTGCATCTCTGGCGTTTGCATGTGCACTTGATCGTGCTTACTGGGACGTGCTGTGGATTCACTACTCACGAGATGAAAAGCTATTCAATTGTGTTTGGCTCCATGGAAATACGAAAGCCGTTTGTGTGATGAAGGAGGAGACCATAGAGCGCGATCTGCCGGCGATCTTGAATGGGACATCTCAGGAACGGCAAACGATTGTCTTTCTGGATGGGTACGTCAAGTCATCTGTAGCGGGCGAAGCAGCTCACTTGAGGTGCCAACGGTGGCATCAAGAAGACAAAATCAAACACCGACTGGTTTGTATTTGCTCAATGGCAACACTTGGTAAGGATTTTCGTGCGGCTGATTACCCAATAATTCCAACGCGTATCGACGATCGACAGCGCTCAAGTACATCAGCAGATGTAGAAATGCAAACAAGTGTAGACAGCGACGATGTCGAGATGCATCCAAACGAAGAGGACGAAGGCGTGGATAGCCAGATGATGTTCAAGGTGGATTCATGGCGGCTTGAGGAATACGCTGATGCAATCTCGAATACCGCATTTTTCAACCGCGTCGTCGTCATATTTCCGCCCTCCAATAATGCGCTGGGGGAGCGAGAAAAACTGTTGGAAGCGAAGTACTTCGTGGCAGGCGGAAGCGCAAGGTTGATGTTTGATGTCTCGACCGAAAAAGCCATCCGAATTCTGAATGATGCGATCGATGCGGCACCCGAAGTTGAACTGTATCTTCAAGGCCGCGTTGGACACGCTTCGGCTACTGCCGTCAACCGCTTGCTTGCTCGTTATCCCAGCTCTGCTGGTCCGGATATTCGTTTGGTCAGCAGTTATGTTGTCAGGAGAATCGCCGTCATATTGGGCCCTCGCCTGCTGGTGAACTTTGCAAAAGCTTGCGTTGTGAATCCATCCATGGATGGTCATATACTTGAAGCCTGTTTTTTTGCAGAGCTTACTCACAAAGGGCTTGATTGGAGCTATTGGGCGGAATCGACTATGAAACGCGAGCGATGGGAGCAATCAGATGTCGTCTTCTTTGATCCCGACAAGTATAAAGTCAGTGTCTCTCTGGACGATCCGACATGGATGGCCCCAGTCAAGTGGAATCAGGGCGGGTACGACGCTGTTTTCGTGAACAAAAGTGAAAACCTGGTGCGCTTTGTTCAAGTGACGCGTGCTGAGAAGCATACTTCCGATCCCACCTACTTTGTCGCGCTCTTGAACAAACTTGCTGCAGGTGCTCTAAACCAGATTGCGGTGGTTGAATTGTGTTTCGTTGTCCCAATGGCTAGACTGGAGGGGTTCGTTCTTCCTGTGAGTGAAGACGATTTTCAGCGGAACGTTGTGCAAGTTGCTTCTTCGGAGCCATGCGCAGCTCGGAGCAGTGTTGACCAAACGTTCCAAAATTGCAATGGAAAGGTCATGGTCATTGGAGTCGACTATGAGATTGCCACCCACAAGCCGGTCGAAGGATCCCGGATTCGCTCGAGCTTGAGTTGATGTTCCAACAAGATGATTTGGTGAATCAAACCGCTGCCACTTTGCGCTATTCAATACGAGTAGCGGCCTCAAGCAAGCGTGACAAACTGTGTGCCTTATTCGAGTTCCAAAAGCCCTAGCCAGTGAAATTATGAATCCACTTGATCGATTCGCCCTTGCGTTGATCCCCAGCTCAATGATATAGACTTACTGCTGGTTGCTGGTCAGAAAGTGATTGAATGCAAGCTGCTGCAAACAAAAGAGAAAGTAAACGAAGACGCGTTTGTCAAAGAGCAAGCAAAAGTGGGGAACGGAAGCTTGGATGTGTTTTTGCTCGTTACGCCAGCTCAAGCGACTGAGTTTGCTGTTCCTCCAAGTTGTGGAATTGTTTCAACCAACGAAATAGACCGATATTTTGGACCGTTTGCAAGTCGCGCGTATCGAGGTTCTCTGGAGCCACCACATATCAACACTGCTTCATGCCATGAAATACGTTTGATAGAAGGCGTGGATGGCGCAACTGCCCCCAAGATTATCGCAAAGAGAAAAAAAACGTCGTTTCTCCAGTCATGAAGATGCATAGGCCGCCCACATACAACACGCTCAGGACTCTTGCCACTTGCTGCGGCTGTGCACCCAGGTACAGGGAACTGCGATGGTGAGTCACATCGTCAAGCGCATCCTCCCAAGCACCCCTCATGCCTCCAAGCACACTACTCGCCGAGTCTTGCGGTGAGCTTGGATGGTCCAGCTGACTGCTGCGTGACTAACGTGTGAGGAGTATGGATGGCTGACCGACCAAGAAACCCGATGGGTCTAGGTGGGTGTCTCAAGTGCAAAGACTCTGGATACTTGATCGGTGGACCAATGTTTTTCACTTTCTCGTGGATGGCGCAGCGCCTTCGAGATGGGACCGAATCGTCAAAGCGGCGAGATTCAGCACACTCAACTTGATCCCCCGTTCTCAGAACCAATGACAAGTTAACGGTTTCACAGGGATATTCATTTTCCTGGATACCTGAGCTATTTATCGATGGCTTATGAGCAACAATGCTTCACCATATCTGGAAGGGTTTATTTATAAGGGGTCTTGGTGAAGAGATCTGTCGCCCCCACAAGCCAGTCAAACAGAAATCCATCTACTCGGAGCTTCTCGCGTACTTCCGACTGTGAGCACCTCATGTTCTCTGCGTACTCGCCGAGCCTCCACGTTCCATGTGGAGGCATCGGTTCGCGGACACTCGAAACCCTGTTTTCCAGTCGGCGGGGCGAGCAAGGGACTTGGACAGGCCGGATAGGCCCGCCACGGTGGGACTTTCCACGTGCAGAAACTGCCGGCAGTGTCTACAGTCAGAAAGACATCGATGCCAAGAGTAGGCCCCGCCGCGAGCATAGAGAGCAGATCGCCGTCGAATCTGCTCATTCCTCGACTCGCCTCGGACCGCCATGATCTCGTTTAGCAGCCTCCTCGCTCTCGTCCTCTCCGCCACGGCAGCAGCTGTGGCCAACGCCGACTGCGTGGACGTGCACCTCGTGTTTGCCCGCGGCACGTTCCAGCCGGCGGGTCTCGGCAAGAGCGGCGTGACGCTGCTCAGCAACCTCACAGCCGCGCTACCGACCAAGACCGTGGACGCCTACGCCGTCGACTACGCCGCCGACGCGCTGCAGACCAGCGCTGGCCATGGCGCCACCGACATGACCAAGCACATCGTCGCGTACGCCGCGACCTGCCCCAGCTCGGTCTTCGTGATCGGCGGCTACTCGCAGGGCGCGACGGCCACGTCCATCGCCATCGGCATCAAGACGATCCTGGGCTCGGGCGAGGTCATCCCGACGACGCTCGCACCGCGCATCAAGGCCGTCGTGACGTTCGGCAACCCGATCACTCTGCTGGGCCAGTCGATCGCCAAGAACAGCACGCTCTACAGCGCCAAGGCCATCGAGTACTGCAACAAGGGCGACCCGATCTGCGGCGCCGGGCTCAACCCGTCCGCGCATCTGTCGTACCCGACGGACAGCGCCCCGCAGGCAGCGGTACGCGCGGCAGCGCTGGTGCTCGCTCCGTCGCGTAACCTGCGCTCGGTCAGCTAGAACGTTCGATACTGTTTCCAATCCTTAATACTAGTAAACTCCATACCCTCACGCCGTTCCCCAGCCTCGGACTTGACGACTGCCAGGCTCTCACAGATATCTGAGCCCTTCGAAGCTCAGCTGAGCAATACTATAATAGTAGTAGTAGATGCAACACACGCTGTTTCACGGGGTACTAGTGGTAGTATTGAAACTCGGCGTTAGCAGCAACACTAGCACGACTACGACACTGTGCACAGAAGAGAACGCTCTAGTTGGCCGAGCGCAGGTGGCGGCTCGACGGCGCGAGCACGAGCGCCGCCGCACGCACCGCGGCGTCGGGCACGGCCGTGGTCGGGTACGTGAGGTGCGCGGCGACGTTGAGTCCGTTGGCGCACACCGGATCGCCCTCGTTGCAGTAGTTGAGCGACTTGGCGCTGTAGAGCGGACTGTCCTTGGCGATCGACTGGTCGAAGAGCGCGATCGGGTTGCCGAAGGTCACGACGGCCTTGATGCGCGGCGCGAGCGACGTCGGGATGGTCTGGCCGAAGCCCAGGATCGTCGGGATGCCGATCGCGATGTCCGTGACGGTCGCGCCCTGCGAGTAGCCGCCGATCACGAAGACGGTGTTCGGGCACGACGCCGCGTACGAGGCGATGTGGTTGGACATGTCGGTGGCGCCGTAGCCAGCGCTGGTCTGCAGCGGGTCGGCGGCGTAGTTGACCGCGTACGAGTCGACGTTCAGGCCTGGAAGAGCCGCCGTGAGGTCCGCGAGCAGTGGGATGCCGCACGAGCCGAGACCCGCGGGCTGGTTGGTGCCACGAGCGAAGACGAGGTGCACGTCCGAGCACTGGGCGTTGGCGACGGAGCCGACGGTGGCGGCGAGTGCGAGCGTGAGGAGGTTGGCGAAGGAGACCATCTTGAGGCTTTGGCTGGGACGACTTGGGTGCTGGAAGGCGGATTCGAGAATGAGCTCCTGCGAAGCCCAGCTCGCTCGCTTCTCTCCTGCAGGCGCACGTGACGAGACTCACTGGGGGGCGTTCTGTTCGTCGCTATCGCTTGCTCATCCGATCGTCTTGAAGCTGGTGCAACTCTGCTTATGCCGGTCAACCGACTGTTCCCGACCGAGACGCTGGGACAGTCCGTTCGGCGGTTCGTGCTTCCGATCTTTTCGTTCTCTTTCTTTTCGCGCCGCGCTCAGCCGTCTCATCATGTGGCCGTGCTCAGCGCAAGAGTCTTCGGTTATGCATACGTCACCCTCGGAGTCAGATCCTCGGATGACAAGCAGCGTCAACCGAGCGCTCGGCTACACTGTAATACCGTAGATGTATCCCCCACAGAACGAGGACCGAGTCGATGGGTTCTACGTTTCCCAGCGAGATGGCGTGGTTCCCAGCGCCATCTTCGGTTGCGGACCATGGGATTCTCTGGTCGCAGGCCATCTCACCAACTTCAATTTGGCGCATGTCACAGCCCAAGTTCAAGCTCGGTTGTCATTCACAGCACGCTCCGCTGGCACCGGAAGCTTCGACTTTTGGGCTTCGCTCGTTCGCCACGGAGCTCACGTCTGCGAGCGGTCGATGTTTGGCGGCTGGCTGCACGGGTTTGACATGGTCGTGATCGAAGGCGGAGAACAGAAGAGGGCTCTGTCCTTCGAAGCAGCAAGTTCAATCGCTAACTGTGGGTATACCAACTAATACAGGTTTACACGGGCTTGTTTGTATAAATTATAGCATGATTTATACAGATAAATGAAATGATGGACGCGCTACGACGGAGGAGTTCTCGGTGTTCTTCCCGCAGCTGAACACGACGGGAAACTCGAGAAGAAACTGACCCTCAGCGGATTGCCGACACCACGCACTTGGCTCGGCGCCCACATGATCGATGGCGAATGACGCGAGGATCGCCTCATGAGAAGGCAGCAGAAGCCCAGTACTCTTAGGTTACTACTGTACTGGCCTATAAACCCGACCTCTCCAAGCCGCAGACCGAGCCGTCCCAGCCGCCGTTCGGGTTGACTCGCTCACAGCTGCTGTGGCCGCTCAGCACACGTAAGCGGAACGACCTGCGACCGCCGGGGAGCAAGTTCAACAGGTGAAGGCCAGAGAAGCGTTCGTTTCCTAGCTGAGGCCACGGCAGATGACGGGAGCTCGATGCTTGACGTCATCTGCTACGGATCTCACGAGTCAAGGTCTGTGTGCGTCCTTTCTTCTCTCTCCGTGGGCGGCATGTTGAAGTGGCTCCAGGAGAAGACAGCGAAGGACCGAAATTATTGTTCTCAGAGCGTGGATGGCCTGACCGCGCAACTGCAACCCTCGACGCTTCGAGTGCAAATCAGTCGCGATAGTGACAGGGCGAGGGATGGGCGCACCCGAATCTTTTTTCTTCGTTCTTCGTTCTTGCAATGTGTATGGGGGGTGGAATGATCTGTCAAGCAGCGTCTTCGGAATCGCCAAGTACTATAAATCCTAGGTACTGTACAGTAGATGGCAGGCGAGCTTCGGCCCGAGAAGAATTCGAAACCGAGTGAGCATGGCCACATTAGACATCTCGGCTCGGATCGAAGTGCAAAGATCTGGGTGGGTCAAGCTTCGCTGACCGAGCCGGTCACGGCTTCAGGCGGTTCGATTCGATGCGTCAACTGCAACCGCAACCGAGAGTTGGACAACCGCAGACTTCAAGGCAGCCGGTGCCTCGTGCAGAGAACGACAATCCGTCCAGGACAAAACCCCAAAAACAGAGTAAAAATTCGAAAAATGTAGACAACAGAGAAGGGTGTGTGTCATCCCTCCTGTGACTGGAGCAAGAGCCCATGCCGAGGGGTAGGGTACCCCCGGAGCATGATCTCTTGCGACGCCGCACCCACCAGAATTCATGATCTATTTGTCGATAGCCCCGGAGCGAAGCGGAGGGCGCTATCTCCCGAGCGCCATAGCGGAGAGCTACAAACCGGAGCGAAAGCTCCGAAACGATTAGTCAAATCGGCGTCGCCTGTCCTTTGGTCACCTAACCGCGATGATATGATTGGTAGAAATGCCAGATTTGTGTGTTTTTCAGCTTCTTCTCTGTTATTGACACTCTTCTCTGTTTATAGGGTTCTGTCTCCGTCCAGCCACCCACAGAGGTCCGAGCAACTCCTGGAGAGTGGCATCGCCAGGAGAAGAGAGAGCCCGATCTGTGGCTGGATATTGCACGGCGCGTGAGGCGTAGCCAGGCCATCGGCACCATCAAGATGAAGGGATACAGCGAGGAGGATTCCTAGGACCCTGACTGACTGCCGTCCATCGCCATCTCGCTCGATCATTCTCCAATCCGCCCCCAAGCCCCAAGCCCTCCCAGTCAACCAAGCGCAATGGTCTCCTTCACCAACCTCCTCGCCCTCGCGCTCGCCGCCACCGTCGGCTCAGTCGCCAACGCCCAGTGCTCCGACGTCCACCTCGTCTTCGCTCGCGGCACCAACCAGCACGCGGGTCTCGGCTCGTGCGGCACGCCGCTGCTCAGCGGGCTCGTCGCGGCGCTGCCGGGCAAGACCGTGGACGCCTATGCCGTCGACTACGCGGCCGACCCGCTGCAGACCAGCGCTGGCTCGGGCGCCACGGACATGACCAAGCACATCACGTCGTACGCCGCCTCGTGCCCCAACGCCGTCTTCGTCATCGGTGGTTACTCGCAGGGCGCCACGGTGACCGACATCGCGATCGGCATCAAGACGATCCTGGGCTCGGGCCAGGTCATCCCGACCACGCTGGCTCCTCGCATCAAGGCCGTGGTTACGTTTGGTAACCCGATCGCGCTCTTCGGCCAGTCGATCGCCAAGAACAGCGCGCTCTACGGCGCCAAGTCGATCAACTACTGCAACAAGGGCGATCCAGTGTGCGCCAACGGGCTCAACGCGGCCGCGCACCTCACGTACCCGACCGACAGCGTGCCGCAGGCTGCCGTGCGCGCCGCTGCCTTCGTGCTCACGCCGTCGCGTAACCTCCGCTCGGTCAACTAGAGTAGCTTCGTCGTGGTTAGTGTGTCGTAGAGTCCTAGCGTGTTTAGTTCCCATGAATAGAGTGCCTCTCTTCTCTCAAAGCTTCTTGCCACACGTCGCAGATTGCTCACCTGAGCCAGTCGCCCGGTCTCCGCACCGGAAGCCGCCTGATCTGATCAAGTCCGACGACTCGTTTCTGTGCGGAAGAGAGTGGGACGTTTGCGTGGGTCTTGTGGTCGCGCAGCAAACGTAGCTCTGCTTCTTCTGCTTCTAAACAGGCGCGAGGCGGATGCGGATGTCTCGGTGGTGCCAGACGGTCCCTCGGCGGGAAACGCGTGGACGAATCGTCTCGACGGCCTCTCCAGTTCACAGCATGCGTGTCCACCCGGCTTGCACTAAGTTCTAATAGGAATTCGGGACCGATTGAGAGAGAAACGATGCTTCTAGGAGCCGGACGACTCGAGACTGGTGCCTCAGCGGTGCATGACCGAGTCATCTCGTGAGCAGATCAAGTGTCTGGATCTCCAGCTGGCGATCGCCAAGCTGTGGAGAACTGCAACGCAGCTCGGTGGAGATTGCGTCACGCGTCGCAGAGAGCGGCCACCGCGCTGCGTCATGGGTGCGGCGTTCTCCGCGTCATCGACGTCGCCTCTTTGAGCCACGGCGTCACGGCGATCGACAAGAACCACCGGATATTGAAGCGGTGGCTGTTAGTGCTTGGCCAGGCGGTCCACGCTTCTCAGGGCCGCCGCATGGAAACTGCACAGACTTCCGCTTCAACCGACAACCGTTGGAACTGTGTAGCCATATCGATTCAAAGGGAACTTCAACATCATACCCAGTGGGTGTGATCGGGCCTTCAACCGTGAGCCGCATCCAGCTGGCAGTGGGTGTTATCCTCTAGTGGACTTCAATGGGATAACCGCGCATTGCTGGTCTGTACGTACAGGCTTCAACATCATGGAAACTTCTTGTGAACCACCACGGGATCAACCGCCGAGAAGGCGCAAAACATACGGCATGAGTTCGGAAGGATTTGCTCAGCATTTGTGGTGTTAGCAATCCTCACGAAGATGGAAATGGTCCATTCCGAGCTGCACCCTCTGGGCTTATTGAATGTGATGCAACGCATCGACAGAGAGCCCACTGGGATTTGCAGCGTCCGGCTCAAGTACTCCGGATGTTCAAGTTGACCTGGTCAGTAACCGACCAAGCCGCTGCTGCGATGCACGATTACTGCCAGATCGCATCGTGAAGTTGTGAAGAACCCTCGAGCGTTTGCTATTCAGGCATGAACTACGCACAACCTCCACGAGTACTAGGAACGTAAACGACTTGACGCCAGAGAAAGCGCCTACTCCTCGCGCAGGCGACGTGAGCCCTTGACGAGCGCGGCCGCACGCACAGCGGCCTCTGGCACGGCCGTGGTCGGGTACGTGTGGTGAGCCGCCTCGTTGACGCCGTTGGCGCAGACCGGATCGCCCTCGTTGCAGTAGTTGATCGACTTGGCGCCGTAGAGCGCGCTGTTCTTGGCGATCGACTGGCCGAAGATGGCGATCGGGTTACCAAATGTAACCACGGCCTTGATGCGAGGAGCCAGCGACGTCGGGATGGTCTGCCCCGAGCCCAGCGTAGTCTTGATACCGACGGCGATAGACGTCACGGTCGCGCCCTGCGAGTAGCCGCCGATGACGAAGACGGCGTTGGGGCACGAGGCGGCGTACGACGTGATGTGCTTGGACATGTCCGTGGCGCCAGGGCCCGCGCTGGTCTGCAGCGTATTGGCTTCGTAGTCGACCGCGTAGGAGCTGACGCTCTTGCCCGGCAGCGCGGCGACGAGGCCGCTGAGCAGCGGCGTGCCGCACGAGCCGAGACCCGCGGGCTGGTTGGTGCCACGCGCGAAGACAAGGTGCACGTCCGAGCACTGGGCGTTGGCGACGGCGGCGACCGAGGCGACAGCGAGGGCGAGGAGGCTGGTGAAGGAGACCATCTTGAGGGGTTGGTTGGGGAGGCTTGACTTGTGCTGGAAGAGGCAAATGAAAGAATGGAATGGGATTGTCCTCGATTTCTGGCAGCAGCGTCGGCGTCCAGGAGCTGCCTGCCTGGACGCAGGAGGAGCGAAGCCGCTGGCGCCCTCGACATCTCCTCGGCGGGCCGATTACGGTGGCGTCAAAACCTTCGATAGTTCAACGCGTACGCCTTGATGCTAGTACTGTAGGTATGCTCTACGAACTGAGTAGGGCTCCTGCATCTCGACCCGCGTGAGAATCGGATGGGAGACGCATTTGATCTCAGTTCGTAATCAAAACGTGGTGTTTTCTTTTCATTGACGGGCGCCACATCGAAGCTTTGCGCCTCAGATGCCGAACGCGTAGCGACCGAACGGACACTCAGACTTCCTGAACTTCCATTACTTGAAGGATCTGCTGCAGCACTGGATCGCTCAAACAGGCCGCGCCTCACGAGTCGTGGACCAGTCTTGTCGTGACTCATGACAAGTCTGGTACGGTTTATTGTGGCGATAAGTTTCCAGTACAAATGCCAAGAGCTAGCCGTGAGCAAGTTGGATTTGCGAACACTTGGGATGGATTCCGACAGTTGCGCGCTTAATTAGGGAGCGAATCGCCCCGCTTGTGGACATATTCTCCCACAAAACGCCAGGGATGGGTTTCAATGACAGGACTGGCGACAGCTCCCATCGAACGCGGCGACAGTACTGGATTTCATTGGAGTCCTGTGTCTTAGCCGTCGGCGATACGATGCAATCACCCCATCGCTGTGCCTGTGAGGCTGCCTCTGCTTGCGGCATGGGTGACGTTGGTACGTCTGCACCACAGATGGTTTGCTCCACTGTAACGGCCACCAGAACCGGCGTTCTCTGGATTGAAGCCTCAAGCTCATGAACCGCAATCGCTCCACATCTCGATACGGTGTGCCATAGAGAGTTGGAATTCTCCGCGAGGGTGAATCCACACGATAGAGACGAGTCTCTTTCCGAACTGCGAGGATAATGAGCACACTACCAGTACAGCCAGCTGGGTGAGGCTGTGGGTTGACTACCCAGTTCAACCAGATAGGACTTGTTGAAGTTCGCTAAATTCTAATATGGCTACACGTGAACAGCTCCAATATCAGATTTGAGAAGACGCTGACTGACTCCAGCCGATCTTCAACGATGATGGTTGAGATCGCCGCCGTCCCTCCTGCATCGCTCTGGACGCTGGCGCTGGCTCGCCGACGCTCTCGCTCTGGTGACCCTGGACCATGCGCCACAGGCTCCGCGTGGGCGTGTAGCAATACACAAACCATGGGCGGAAGTCTACCGCCACTCGTACGTCAGTGATACAGAACGCCTTGTTGCCCATCTTGTCCTGCGAGATTTGCTCTGATGCGTGTACTGAGCTCGTCCTGTCTGAAGGATCCAGTGCCGTGTACTGTATGTGCACCCCTTCGGTGGCTGGCGCTCGGCAGCTGACGCGAGGAGAAGATTTGATGTGGCGCGCGGCGCGTCGGGAAGAACGCGAGCCAGAGTCCATCAGCCGCGTCACGGGATGGACCGTCGCCGTGACAGCCAGTCAGTTGGAGTGCGGTCGTACCTACAGTACCAGCTTCAAGGTGCGGCAACCGGGACGCGTTGAACCTCTGGAAGCCGATCCTCGAGTAATCGACTGAGAACGAAGACGCCGGAAGTGCCGACCCTCGCTGCTCCTCCTCCTCTGCCTTCTCTTTCTTCTTCTCCTTCAGACGCCCTGGGTCAAGGCCCCTCGGCATTCACCTGCGTGCCTCGGACGCCCGCCGCCATGAAGCTCATTCGCACATTTGCCTCCTCCAGCACAAGCTTCCTCCAGCCCAAGTCTCCACGATGGTCTGCTTCACCAACCTCCTCGTGCTCGCGCTCGCCGCCACCGTCGGCACCGTCGCCAACGCCCAGTGCTCGGACGTCCACTACGTCTTTGCGCGTGGCACCAACCAGCCTGCGGGGTACGGCGACGTCGGCATCCCGCTGTACAGCGCTCTCAGCGCCGCGCTGCCGGGCAAGACCCTGACTGGCTACCCGGTCAACTACGCGGCTGATACGCTGCAGACCAGCGCGGGTCCCGGCGCCACGGACATGACCAAGCACATCGTCTCGTACGCCGCCTCGTGCCCCAACGCCGTCTTCGTGATCGGCGGCTACTCGCAGGGCGCCACGGTTACGGACATTGCCATCGGCATCAAGACGATCCTGGGCTCGGGTCAGGTCATCCCGACGTCGCTGGCGCCTCGCATCAAGGCTGTGGTTACGTTCGGCAACCCGATCGGTCTCTTTGGCCAGACGGTGGCCAAGGCCAGTGCCCTCTACGCGGCCAAGTCGGTCGAGTACTGCAACAAGGGCGATCCGGTCTGCGGCGCGGGGCTCAACGCCGCCGCCCACCAGACGTACCCGACCGACAGCGTGCCGCAGGCGGCCATCCGCGCGGCTGCGCTCGTGCTCACGCCGTCGCGCAACCTCCGCGGCGAGGACAACTAAGACGCCAGGCCAGTCATAGCAGCAGTAGTGTAGAGTGTCGTGTGTCCGCGTGTCAGTCAATATCCCCATTGAGATTCAATCTGAGGACGTTTCCTTTTGCCTTTGCGGTGGACCAGCCGACTCCAATCCCACGAGCCCGGAGTCCAGACTCTGGAGTCCGGACTCGGACTGTGAGCTCTGGACTCCGGAGCTCACGGGCTCGGTGGGTTCCAGAGCGTTAGGACGAATCACATGGTTGACGCAGTCGTTTCGTGACGCCAAGTTGAAGCTGGGCGGAAGCTTTTCCATCGAGCGCATCCTCCGCGATGGCTTGATCACGAGTCGCTCGAGTTTCTGCGAGCGTCGCAGCTTCGGCGTCTCGTGATCAGCGACCACCGAGCGCGTACTATTCAAAACTGTGACTGCGCCATCAACAAAGCGAGAGGGAGCGACTGGGATGTGGCGCCCAGCGCGTGAGCCAAATCCCCACTCGCTGAGCACGGCCAGCGCAACCACCAAGGCCCGTCGAGCGTCAACGTTGAAGAAGAACGAGCCATCCTCTCAGCTGAGGACATGGATCTATTGACTGCCTTAGCCTTAAACGAGATCACGATGCCAAGCGAGAGGCTTCCAGGCGCACAGCGAGCGCCGCCTCAGCGGAAGGTTGTGAAAGCGCCTGCCCGACAAAGTTTCTTATTCGCACATTTGCGTCCTCGAGCTCCAAGCCTCTCAAGCCTCTCAAGCCTCTCCAGCCCAAGTCTCCACGATGGTCTCCTTCACCAACCTCCTCGCGCTCACGCTCGCCGCCACCGTTGGCTCGACGGTCAACGCCCAGTGCTCGGACGTCCACTACGTCTTTGCGCGTGGCACCAACCAGCCTGCGGGGTACGGCAACGTTGGCATCCCGCTGTACGACGCGCTTGGCGCCGCGCTGCCGGGCAAGTCGCTCTCTGGCTACCCGGTCAACTACGCCGCCGACACGCTGCAGACCAGCGCGGGTCCCGGCGCCACGGACATGACCAAGCACATCGTCTCGTACGCCGCCTCGTGCCCCAACGCCGTGTTCGTGATCGGCGGCTACTCGCAGGGCGCCACGGTTACGGACATTGCCATCGGCATCAAGACGATCCTCGGAACGGGCGACGTGATCCCGACGTCGCTGGCGCCTCGCATCAAGGCTGTGGTTACGTTCGGCAACCCGATCGGTCTCTTTGGCCAGACGGTGGCCAAGGACAGCGCTCTCTACGCGGCCAAGTCGATCGAGTACTGCAACGAAGGCGACCCGGTCTGCGGAAACGGGCTCAACGCGGGTGCCCACCAGACGTACCCGACCACGGCCGTCCCGCAGGCCGCTGTGCGTGCCGCGGCGCTTGTGCTCGCGCCGTCGCGCAACCTCCGCAGCGAGAACTAGGTGAGAGAGAGAGAGAGAGAGAGGCGGTTCGTATCGTATCGTAGTGGCTGCTGTCTGCAGCGTCATGTTAGTACAAGTCAAGACTTTCATCGTGATCTGGTCTTCCGACTGACTGTCCTTCGCGTGCCACTGTCCTGAAAGTCTCTGTTTGCCGCGGCTGTCCGACGTCCTGTGGGAAGAGTGGCCTTTCCGGTGCTGTCCAGTGGGTCACAGCGCGTGGCACTAGCCATCCACCTCCTCTGTGTCCACCCATCACGCGGGCAGAGTGTCTATTTCGCAGTGCCACTCTTGCCCACGCACTGGGCTGATCGCCAACTGCGCTACGAAGAGGATTCCAGTTCTTCTTCTCCGAGCGACGCCGATTGATGCCTCAGCGTGGAGAAGAGTTGCCAATCGGAACGAAGAGTGTCTTCTCTCCTCTTCCGCGCCGCATGGAAGCACACGACGAGAACAACTCTTCCCAGGGATCCAAAGCGCTGTGACCATTTCGAGGGCCTTGCCGTCTGGATCGTCGAGGAAACCGCGAGAGGCCCGGATGCGTCTTCTTCGCCGTTTTTCGGGCGCTGGATATGCGCGTCCCACGCTCTTCCGGCGCTGGCGCGTCCTACTTTTCGCGCCGCGTTTGCTTCCCGCGGGAAGTTGCATATTCCATCTGGACAAATAACTCAGCCATTACATGGGTACATTATCGTATTGGATAGAATATGGAACCTTTTCGTCCGGTGACAAGGCACGACTCGTGCCTCGCACCGGTCGTCCAGGTCTGAAGATGACCAAGAGGTCTCGGTGGAGCACGTCTAATCACGCTCCGTAGGTGGCCGCCCGGTGATCGTTGGCGTCTTAAAACTGCACCACATGAAGGAAATAGTACTCGCTGTTTCGTCTCCCAGACACCCCCCCCTCGCTCTCTGTGCCTCCCAGCTTCGGAAAGCTTCGAATACAGTCGAACCCAATGACGTTGAAGTTCCAGCTTCGTTTGGACGCCAGCCGAGTCTAGCCTGTTAGGACGTTGAACTGCAAGCGCACCTGCGTTCGTCCAAGATCCAGGCCATCCATTTCATTTCTTCCTTTTCTCTCCGGAGAAGTTGTTTCTTACGAACGCCGTCCAGAGTCCGGAGGACTGGATTCCTAAGATCTCCATCAAGATCCGGCGCGATGGCTGATCGCGTGACATGGCAAAGTGCGAGTCAAAGAAGCCGTGGGACAGAGACAGGCCACCCAATCCCAAGGGGATGGACCCACACACCAGAACTTGAAGCGGCGGAGGTGTGAATGCGTGTAAAGTTACTGTATGATTTTTCACGCCTGCGAATCAGATTCTTCAAGCGAGCCGTCGTCCACGATCGACCAGGTGGCAGTCCTTCTAGAACTCCAGGACGTCGTCCGGAAGGCAAGTGATCCGCTCGATTGATTGCGCTCGTCGAAGCGGTCGACGCAACTCCAGGCGACTCCAGGCGATGCGCCATCAAATCCAGAACCGCGCCAGCTCTGGACGGTCCAGACGCTCCGCCTCTCGCAACCGCCGTCCAGCGACAGTCCAAAGAGATTCTTGAGGTTCACCTAGATGCGAGACGCTGACGTCAACTGACTGCTTCAACCGCCCAGTACGTCCGGAACCCGCGTCCTGTAGACCTCGGACGAGAGCAAAACTCCCCGTCCAGAGTTCCCCGAGGGGAAGACGTCTCGAGCGAGCCCTGCTCAGACGTCCTCATTCCCCCACTTGCCTCGCAGCCCTCAAGCTCCTTCTCCAAGCGCCATGGTCTCCTTCACCAGCCTCCTCGCCCTCGCTGTCGCCTCGGTCGCCGCCGTCGCCAACGCCCAGTGCTCCGACGTCCACCTCGTCTTCGCGCGTGGCACCAACCAGCCGGCAGGTCTCGGCTCGTGCGGCACGCCGCTGCTCAGTGGACTCACGGCTGCTCTCTCTGGCAAGAGCGTCAGCGCCTACGCTGTGGACTACGAGGCCAACGCGCTGCAGACCAGCGCGGGCCCTGGCGCCACGGACATGACCGAGCACATCACGTCGTACGCCGCTTCGTGCCCCAACGCCGTCTTCGTGATCGGCGGCTACTCGCAGGGCGCCACGGTGACCGACATCGCCATTGGCATCAGCACGATCCTGGGCTCGGGCCAGGTCATCCCGACGTCGCTGGCCCCTCGCATCAAGGCCGTGGTTACGTTCGGTAACCCGATCGGCATCTTCGGCCAGTCGATCGCCAAGAACAGCGCGCTCTACGGCACCAAGTCGATCGACTACTGCAACAAGGGCGACCCGGTCTGCGGCAACGGCTCGAACGTGGCGGCCCACCTCACGTACCCGACCGACAGTGTGCCGCAGGCGGCCGTGCGTGCGGCCGCGCTCGTCAAGGGCTCGCGTCGCCTGCGCGAGGGCGACCAGGAGTAAGTGCCGAGCCAGTTGGGACTAGCATTCGTTGAGTTGTAGTGTGTGTATTAGTTGGTGCACCCAACGGTGTTGTGATTGTGAATGCCAACCAATATCTCTTGATGCAGTCGTTGCTTGTCTATGGATTGCTCTCTTTCATGATCTGCAGAGTTGCACTGAAACGGTTGGAATAGTTCCATGAAAACGACGCGTTTCTTTCGTGTCAAGCGGTGGGATGTGCTGCTCACTCGCCTTCCCGTCTGCAAGAGCGAGAAACGCCCACATCCTGACGTGGTGTAACGGTCGACGTACAGTACAGTACGCACTCGCACGACGCCGCGCTGGCTTGTAGTTCGTCTCCCCGTCTGCGCGGTTTGGAATCCGAGCCGAGCGAGAGAGGCCCTACCAATGTACAGTACCAGTCCTGTACGTACAGTGAAGCGGGCTTCGAATCGAAGGCCAAGAAGGCTACAGTACTCGACGCTGGCGCCTTGTACTATAGCGCCGTTGAAGCTCCAAAAGAGTCGCTTCAACAAGCTATTAAATCTACACCTGACAGCCAATCGCCTCTCACCGCAAAAATCTGCATCGGCTAAAGCGTCCCACTCGCTGGCGACGGATTCGATCCGAAAGAACAACGAAGACGGCGTCTTCGTCTTGCCATCGTCGTTCGAGACGACGCACTGTCTATGCCAGTCCAAGCCAACTCGTCTCATTCTAGTATTTGCTTCCTCCAGCTCCCAGCGTCTCAAGCCCTCTAAGTCTCCACGATGGTCTCCTTCACCAACCTCCTCGTGCTCGCGCTCGCCGCCACTGTCGGCACCGTCGCCGACGCCCAGTGCTCGGACGTCCACTACGTCTTCGCGCGTGGCACCAACCAGCCTGCGGGCTATGGCGACGTCGGCATCCCACTCTTCAGTGCCCTTGGCACAGCTCTCCCAGGGAAGACCCTGACTGGCTACCCGGTCAACTACGCGGCCGATGCTCTCCAGACCAGCGCGGGTCCCGGCGCCACGGACATGACCAAGCACATCGTCTCGTACGCCGCCTCGTGCCCCAACGCCGTCTTCGTGATCGGCGGCTACTCGCAGGGCGCGACGGTCACGGACATTGCCATCGGCATCAAGACGATCCTGGGCTCGGGTCAGGTCATCCCGACGTTGCTGGCCCCTCGCATCAAGGCGGTGGTTACGTTCGGCAACCCGCTCGGCCTTTTCGGCCAGACGGTGGCTAAGGCCAGCGCTCTCTACGCGGCCAAGTCGATCGACTACTGCAACAAGGGCGATCCAGTCTGCGGCGCGGGGCTCAACGCGGGTGCCCACCAGACGTACCCGACCACGGCTGTCCCCCAGGCTGCTGTGCGTGCTGCGGCGCTTGTTCTCGCGCCGTCGCGTAGCCTTCGCACCGAGGAAGGCACCGACTAAGTAGTCTCGTGAGTGTCATGGCGTGCCTAATAGTTTAGTCTCAGCTCAATCCAAAGCGTGCCGCCTTCCTTTTGATTTCAGTCTCCCGATGGCCCCGTCACGACGCTTGACCTTGCGGTTGCTCGAAGCAGCCACTTCCATATGAATTACGACACGATCTTGAAATCTTCAGCGGTTAGAAGCTCTGTAGATCTATGGGATGCGGCGAATCATGTGGAGAAAATGACGGGTATTCTTTAGCTAATTTTGAGTCCTGTGGGGGTTCTCGGTTATTTTCGCTGATCAGTTTCGGCATGCGATGACGTTGGCTCGGGGCTCTATGGGTTTCAATTCTAGCATCGGACAAGATGGGATGCGGCAGTTGCTCCAGCAATAGCAGAGTG
>JAADVR010000493.1:0-25761 GCA_023335855.1 Pythium scleroteichum | reverse complement strand
TCGCCTTCGTCACCACCGCCGCCGTCTGCCCAGCCTCGGAGACCCAGAAGCTCCTCCAGCTCGCCTTCGAGCCGCGCCTCGAGGAGTGCCAGGAGGACTCGACCTTCACGTTCATTCCGCCGCAGGGCGCCCCGAGCGCCGACCAGGTGGCGCTCATGTGCGCGAGCGAGGCGTGCCAGGTCACGATCAAGACGCTGCAGGGCCTGAACCCGGCGGACTGCGACCTCACGTTCTCGAACGGCGTGACGCTCAACGTCAAGAAGCTGCTCGACACGCTCGTGCCGACGTGCGGCATCACGCGCAGCCTTCGCCAGTAAGTCAGTGTCGACCTAGTTTGTCGGCTACCGATTTTGCCACGCGCATGCCGCGTCCCTGTTGCAGGGAGGCTTGCCCGAACTACGATCCGTCATCGAATATGTATGCAAATACAGTTTCTTGCTTGACTGAAACTGTTCCTTTCGTGCCCATGATGAACTGTATCGGCGGGAGGTTTAGCTCGCCGTCCAAATGTCAATAGCTGGTCGTTGACGAAACTGCAGCATGAGCGCCGTACCCTATCCGTTGGATCTCGTACTGTCTAGTGGTGTACGTGATCAATTGCAGTCCAGTCCGCGTTTTCTGCAAACGCGATAGATGCGTCGGGCACGGGTCTTGGTGAGTGCCGTCAGCGATTGAGATGCACGGGATTTGGTGAGTGGGTCAGCGATTGAGATGCATTGCGATGAGTCTTCAGCCTATTCAAGAACAGAAGAAGGGTAACTCTCTTGATCGAAAATGAAGCAAGAAGTGTTGCTGGACAAGAATGAGGTGCATTATTGAACCACTTGGATCAAGGTGTGCTATCTGCAGCGAAAGGGACTACAGCACTCGCGACAGCGCGTGACAATTCACTGGGCAGCGCAGGTTGGCACAAGCTCGGTGACAAGCTCGAGCACGTTGAGCGACACACCGGTCGAGAACGTGAGCACGCAGTCCGATGGGTGGAGGTTGACGAGTGCAGCTCCAGGCCGCCGATTTTCAAGTCATCGGCGTGACCGGAGGCGCGTCATGGCGGACGTTCCCGGTGAAACCGAGCTTCTTGCCAGGCCGAACTGGGATGGTGGTCCATCATTGATGATGTTGAAGCCCGTACCGCTCGTCCTGCGAGATACGATACGAAGGTCTCCGAAGGCATTCATTTTGAAGGGGGGTATGGTCTCTTCACAGATCTGCTCAGGAAGCCCACCATGACCAACTGGATAGGGCGGATCGCACTCGGCTTTCTGGCCCACAACGCCGCGCTCGACTTGTTCTCTCCTCATGCGCATGGCGTCGCATCGGAGGAACTCGCGGATCTCCGACGCCCGCGATCGTATGCGACGTTCCACCTCCAAGACGACGAAGGGCCAATCGTGGTCGACGGGCTGCTCAACGACACGGCGTGGGAGAACGTGGCGTACACGAGCCCTTTCGTTGACATCCAAGGTCCGCAGCACTGGTCACAACCGTGGTTTACCACGCGCGTCAAGATGCGATACGACCGCGAGATGCTTTACATCGGTGCGTACCTGGAAGACACAGCGATCTGGGCGAACATGACGCAGCGCAACTCGGTCATCTTCCACGACAACGACTTCGAAGTGTTTGTCGATGCCGACGAGAGCACCCACAACTACAAAGAGATCGAATTGAACGCGAGGAACGCGAGCTGGAACCTCTGGCTGAACAAGCCATATCGAAGCGGCGGCCACGAGAACTCGACGCGCGTTGACCCGGCCCATGGCTTTGACATGTTCGGCAAAGGTTTCCGGTGCGCTGTGCATGTCGACGGGCCAATCAACGACCCAGCGCATCAGCTTCACTATTGGACGGTCGAAATGGCGCTCCCGCTCAAAGAGCTCGCTCGGCACACCAACGCTACGATGCCAGCTACCCGTACTCGACCAGGAGGACAGCACCTACTATTTGGTCGCGTAATTTGGAGAATAAACTTCTCCCGTGTGCAGTGGCAAGTGCGTGTCGTGGAAGATAGCGACGGATCCAGGCGTTATCAGAAAATCCCTCGTACGCGCGAGTCCAACTGGGTGTGGAGTCCGCAGTACGCGATCGACATGCATCGCCCCGAATGGTGGGGGTATCTTCAGTTCCGCGAGCCTACTGAGTATCCGCCTGTGGACCCGTCCACTTTGGTCGCCTACCATGATCCGCATTGGTTGACTCGTTACGTAGCGTTCCAACTCTTTTACGCCCAAGAGGCCTACAAGGGCGTCTACAGGAGATATGCGACTGCCGTAGACAACCAGTTAAAGCCATTTTTTCAAGACCAGGGATCTCTTCAGCATTCCTACAAGTTTGAGTTGAATGTTACAGCGAGAGGGGACTTCTACAAAGCGATTGTGAGACGATATCCGAACGAAGCAGCTCTTATCCAGTCGGACAGCTTTTTCAAGAATTTGTCGTATGAGAACAAACGCGCGCAGACGTCAGTCGCGAGTGTAGAGTAATGTAATCGCATTCGATTAACTGATTCTGGCCTCGTTCACTACGTCAAAGGTTCATCATCGTGAGGATATGTGCAGCGACCTGACCTACTTTGGTAGGATGCTCTGCGATAATGCTTAAGCGGAGCTCAAGGGCATGCAGAACACGAGGATCCATTTCCTGAAGCAAACGTGGCTCAAGACTCAAGTCTCGTAACCACCTGAATACAAGCCAGACGTCATCCTTAAGGCCGGTACCTGTTTCGTACAGGATCGGATCCAGCATCTCGAGAAATGCCGCACAAAGAGCTGAACGTGTAGCTCGTGTAAGCGCCTCCATACATGGTTCTCGGGTTCCCACGAGAATTCTCTGGAAAAGTGTCATATCGTCCTCCAGAAAACAGAGCCTTAACGCCACATCCATCTCCCCTTGAGACGCAGCGATCATTGCAGCCTCTGGACGCGTTATCAATGGTTGAATTGTTGTATCTTCAGACGTCGCAGCGTTAATATCGTGTGGCAAAGTCGGAGTCGAGGATGTTGAACCGACCTGCGTCACATCCGCGGATTCAGGAGCAGACTCATCGCCGGATTGGTCGAGAAAGAGGACCTCATCATCACTCGCGCGGTTTTGTTGAACCGACTCATTCTCAACTGAAGGGTTTTGTGACTGGACTCGTGGTATCCATGTCCGACGAACAGCACGCTTGCTCGATGCATACTTTGTTTGCTTCGATAATTCAGTGAGTCGCGCTGGGTTTGTAGTCGTGCTCGCTGCTGCTGTAGGTACTTGCAGTAGAGGAATGAGGATATTGCTCCCACCCGTAGGGTCTATGCAACTATCCCCTTGTGGTCCAACACTCTCGTCACCCTCCAGAGCGCCGAAATCACTTTCGTGTTCGTCCACATTGCCAGCAGTGTCGCTGATGAGTGTTGGAACAGCTCTTCCCTGATCATGTGGTGATCGAGGTTGCACCCTGCCAATGCCATCGACACGAAAGCCAGATCGATGGCCACTGCCACCTCGCGATGCGTAAACACGCTTGAATGGGCTCAAAGGAGTTGTGGACTGATCAGGTCGGGGAAACAGGATCACAAGTCTGTCAAGAAGAACAACTGCAGGTACTGCTGCATTGCGAACCGACGACACTGGATCATGGCGAGCTTCTGCGACGAGTCTACTGATACGAGCAAGGTTCTCGTCGAAGAATCGGGTCCCTTCGCCATTTTCTGCAGTTTCTCCAGTGGCAAATAGATCGATGAGGAGAATGAGCAATTCGATCCCTCGTTGTCGAGCAACCCAGTCATCTCGAGGCCCGTCTCGATACACACCTTCAATTGCATCGACCAGATTGCCCAGTTTTGGTAGAATGATGTCGTATCCATTTCGATTGCTGCTGTCCTGCTTGAGGACCTTCGCCAGTTGCACAATTGCTTGTAGCAGCAGAAATGAAGACGTATAGCCAGAATATCGCGTGCTTGCATCCATCTTCGCAACCACTGAGTGAAAAAAACCTCGGAGAAAAGGCATGATCAATGCTCCGTGCGCTTCTATCACTTCGGTCGATGGTCGCTTGAGTCCGTCAAAATCCACAGGGAACACAATGCACGCAATGCATCGTGTTGCCTGTTCACCGACAGCATTGGTTTCACTGGAGAAATGGGCGACAAAGTGCTCGAAAGCATTAAGATGATCGTCGGCCAAACTGAAGTTGTCGCTCTTCTCACTTGACATTTCTTCAGTCCAGAGCTTTCTCGGCGAGGTGGTTCCTTTCTTGCTAACGCGGGTCGTCGGGATAACATACACAGAAATTGCAGAACATAGGATTGCGCAAGCGTCGGTGACTTGAGCTTCTTTGTCGCGAAGGCGCAGTGATACGTAAGTCAAGACACGCGGGAACAGGCGAGCAACAATTACAGGATGACATTTCGCGATTGCTGCTAGCAAGAGGACAAACATCCGCCGAGTTGAAGATCTTCCAGGGTTCTACGTGTACATGCCAGGATGACCAAAGCTGCGTGGATAGAGTTCACCTATTGAAACTAACCTTAATCTTTTCAATCTGCACGAAAAGATGATCGACGAATATTCCTTCTAAGCGTGGCAGCTTGTCCCTATCGATTTGAAATCAAATTAGATAAATCCATGTGTGAGCGACGTGAAATTACGCCTTACAGCAACTTGCTAAACGCCTGGTGTTGAGTGTCACGGTCTTCCAACTGACACACAAGAGAACTCAAATCGTATTGCATTGCAACCATGATATCCTTGGTCTTTCGCTGTTGTTTTTGTTTTTGTACGCTTTCGTTTGCAAGCTTCACCACATTGTCACGTGGTGCGTTGCTTTCTCGTGACGCCCGGTAAATATCCCCTCGAGAAGCTCCGCCACTGTAGATGCGAGCCGTGTTGATCATTTCCTGGCAACTGTGCTTCATTCATCAGACACTGTGGTGTTAAAAATACCTTGGGTTTATTACCTTCAAACTCGAAGTGCCAGATAGTCACATGTCGACAAACGATGTGTCGGCATGAATCAATCAATCAATCCGCTGTTCTAGTCTTCTTTGCTCGGTTGACATCTTCTTCGTCAGCAGCAGAGCGCTTCTGAGATAGAGAACGTCCGTCACTTTGTCTATCTTCTCTTAATGGGATCGAGGATGCCGCCGAGTCCTTCATCTTCATGGCCATATCTGAAGTCTTCCCTGAGGTTGTCTTGGCTGGTCCACAGAGTTTCAGGATCGCGTCGAGTTTCGACTTTGCTTCTCTTGCTTTTTCTGCAAAACAGTAGTGACGAACAAATGACATGAGCTACAAAGCACAACGATGTAATAGTCCAACGAACGATCTCACCCAGTGATACCGTTTTCTTTACAGGTTTTGTCCACGTTGTCTCGTTTGATTCTGGATTCCAGTAGTAAGCCTGGCCACTTTGAGGATCGTGTACTTCTTTCCAACCTCTACACCACAACCGTGGACACGTTAGTGTCATCGAGACAAGCACTCGTCCAACAAAACAACCCTCACTCTTCTAGTTGTTCCGCGCCGTCATCGTCCTCCTCTTCGCTCCTGACTTTGGCCACAACCTAAACACCCACCACACCGTTATTACCACTGAAGATGCAATAAGCAAGCGTAGTAGCATGGTTCACACAGGCTGCTGCTGCCGAGGACGGTCCCACGAAGTTTGCTTGGTCATCTACGGTAATCAACAAGAGGTCAACCCAACTACCGAGACGAGGAGCAGATCCAACCGACTTACCTCGTTCCAGTAGTACGTCTCACCGGAAGTCACATCCACAGCCTCCTTCCATCCCTCTGGCAATGCATCCTTCGATCCTGCGCCGACCATGGAGCTTGCCGCAAACACCTCGTAGGTGGACACTGTTTCGGGCTGACTGACGCCCGACCCTCCTCCGGCCTGCAGCATTTGCTTCGCGCGTTGTGCAGCCAGAGCTTCGAGCGTGTTGTCCCGCGTTGGTGCGCCGTTCACGGAGGCCGTCGGGTGCAGGTGTACAAGGCGCTGCTGGATGGCGTGGGACGTCGCATTGGTCCATTTCTCGCGTTCTTTGTGCTGCTGCGCGATCTCCTTCTGGCTCGGACCAGCGCCCGTCTTGGCGAGGTATTGAAGCGCCGCCACGCGCGCGCGCTGCGCCTCGGCCTCGGCCTTGACTCGCTCCGCCGTCTTCGCCTTCGGTGCCATCCGGCTTGGAGGTTCATTTTGATGTTGGAAGCGTAATGTGGACCACGTTATTCCATAGTACGTGTAAACCACACAACAAGAGTGTTGGTCGAAGACTTACATCTGTGTAGCTATTTGGGACCGAACTTCTGATCAGACGCAATGATCGCGGCTCTATTCCTAGCGGCGACTCGCTATTCTGGGGAAATCACGCCAAGCTCGCGATGTGATGCAAGCTCCACTCCCACGCCTTTTTCCCAGAGGGTGTGATCTTATCACGTCAAACTTCGAAGCAAGCTCAGGCATTCTGAAATCGCTCGACGAGCGTCAATTTCACGTCCCCTTTCGTATTCCGTTCGCTTCACTCGCTGTGCTTGGAAATGCTGCGTGGACCAGAGCACCACCCACACGACGAACCCTGTCCGCACCGCCACGAAAGCAATCAGATCCACGAGTCTCCACGCACCGCGGTACCAACTTCTTTACCAGCGCCAATTCACAATGACACGGTACGTCAGGCTTGTTCGGCGCCTACAATAGTGGCCATCTGAAATCCCTTGAGTAGGATCGTCAAGCCGCTTTGAAATCTCAAATCCGCGAAATTCAAGCTAGCAAATCTCTCACACCAAAGGAGAAGGCCGAGTCTGTTCAGAAATTAATGATGAAAGGTTGGACCGACAATCAGGAGAAAGTCGCATTGACCCGGGCAGCGAGCGATTCAGAGATCGATCGTCAAAGGATCACATATCATGTGCGCTAATATCCCCCTTTGCGATTGGGACCCCCTGTGACGGCTGTTTTTTGTGTGTGCTGCAGACGGAAGCCGAGCACATCTTGGGATGCTCGCACTATCAGTAAGTACAATCTCACTTCTTCGCACGTTGAAATAGTGGAACTTAGTTTTGTCTCTAGGCGCGGTTGCAAGCTGCAAGGCAAGTGCTGTGGGAAATGGTACACGTGCCGATTCTGCCACGACGAGAACGAGAGCCACACGTTTGATCGATATGCGACAGAGATGATTTCGTGCATGCGGTGCAGTTCCGCGCAACCAGTATCCAGATCCTGCATTAATTGCAAAGAAGACTTCTCTCGCTACTATTGCGAGACGTGTAAGTTCTTTGACGACGATGGCAACAAAGATATTTACCATTGTGACAAGTGCAAGATTTGTCGCATTGGCAAGGTCAGATCACAGGAAGGATTTTCTTTTGGAGTCCGCTAACTCGCTCAGTTACTGCCAGGGACTGGACATAGACTATTTCCATTGCGACCGCTGCAACGCCTGCATGAGCATCAGCCTGAAGAAACACAAGTGCGTTGAGCGCTCACTCGAGTCCGACTGCCCGATCTGCCACAATTATATGTTCACGTCCACAACACCTGTCATGTTCCTTCCGTGCGGCCATTGCATGCACGTGTCATGCTATGAGGAGTACACGCTGACCAACTACATTTGCCCGCTATGCTCAAAATCCCTTGGGGACATGGAGCTCTACTTCGCAAGCATTGACGAGCTGCTGGAGCGCGAGCAGATGCCACTGGAGTACCAAGACATTCGCTCACTCATCTACTGCAGTGACTGTGAGCGTAAGTCGGTGGCAAACTTTCACTTTGTCTACCACAAGGTTCGTGCGAGTTCACGTGGAATTGCTTGGATGTCATTGTGCTCACTTTTCTCCATCACATAAGTGCCAACACCGCGACTGTGGTTCGTACAACACAAAACTCGTTCGACAATTCAAAGAAGCCGACGCGCAAATAGCCAGCTCCCAGTCCGAGACATTCGTAAATCTGACCAACTAAAATGCAATGATCCAATTCACATGCAGTTCGATAGTATACATGTACGACCCAGTTCTTGAGGAGAATCCGATGGGGAAGCTAGCCTCCTCTACACACATAGGGTCAATTGCTATTGCGTTTTTCGGGAAACAACAGCGCGTGCTACAGACCGCAGAGGGTATGGCAAGCACTTCGCAGCGCCCGACGCGTCTCCACGGCCACTTCGCACGCACTGGACCAACACGCGACACAAAGTAAGCTGTCAAGCGCCAAATCAAGAATGCCATAGTCTTTAGCTGGAGGCGTTGGAGGGCAACTCTGAACCACTGACCCGATAACAGTTTTTTGTCCAATCGGAAACGATGATGAAGACATTATTCGCCAATGACAATGTCTCGAAGTGTACCTTTAACAAAAGGCTCAACTTCAGGCCATTGCTGGTCGTTTGTGCTTGTAGCACCAAGAAACGAAATCGGCCGCTTTGCTACGTTGGAGCCTCGCCACACGATCGCGTATCGCTGAGTCGGTGATCAAACCCCCCACATCCCTGATGTAGATGTTCTCGGGTGGGGCGAGTAGCAGTCCAAAGTGGGCGCAGAAAGAGATATCAGCCGCGGAGAAGCTGTCTCCGGCCAGGAAGCATGAGCCAAGTGGACGTGTACCCACCAAATGATTGACTTCGGCGGCAATTTGTTCCACTTGGTCCAGCGCATGAACCACCCCTTGCTCGTTGACTGACATAAAGCGGAACAAAAACATCCGAATAAATGGCTCGAGCAGGATGCGGGCCAACACTCGTTCCACTCGGCTCGTTGTGAGGCGGACGATAAGATCTTGAGCTAGCGACGAATCTTCAAAGAGTGCAAAGTAGGCTGCAGTCGAGTCACAAATGCTTAGCGAGATACTCGTTTGCTGTTAGAAGGATGGGTTCATGTACGTACCGATTACGCGCACAGCAGGGCCAAGCTCCCTGTCGAAATACAATTCTCGCTGCTTGGCCTCTACTGTCGGGTAGAGGGATGGCTGCAGCGTTGCACAGTAGTTCAGAATGTCGGAGCTGTCGGTCAGCGCGAGCTTCCTCTGCGGAAGGTACAAGAGCGGGACGCTCGTGCCGCCGAGAGGTGTAGTCGCGAGCCGGTGGAAGATGGGCACGTGCTTGTCCTCTGTAAACGAGATGTTGGCCAGTTGCAGCGCCCACCGGGCCTTCTCGACATAATTGGACGCGGGGATTGTCACGAAGACAGGAGGCTCGCTCATAGGGAGCTTCTGGAAACCACGAGATCAAATGCTAGCGAGGCCTCGCAATGAATTGTGCTCTGGATGGGCGAACTTCACGTCAATGAGGTCACACCAAGCATCAAAATCGCCCGTGTGGATATTACGGTATTCTCGTTCCGCCGATGGAGTTCACACTCCATTGGTGGAACCATAATACCGTAATCTACATCGTAAAGTGGCAATCAGATCTCAATTTATCAAATTGATGTCAATTCTTGTGGACCAATTCATTCTCCAGTTGAAGTTGGGCCCACTTTGACACTCAATCGGCGGAACCATGAGAGCATCTCCACCAGTCCACGTGATCAGATTCCAATTCATCGAATTGAAGTCAATTCTTGTGGACCAATCCATTCTTGCAGTTGAAGTTTGACACTCAGCACGGCACAACCAACGGCAACATGGAGGAAGCGACGGAAGTTCACGCACGAGGTACGTGGGCAGGCACCACGGAGATGCTATAGGCAGAGCGCGCACGCGGAGCGCTATGGATGCATGTGCCGCGCAAGCAGATCTGACCCCGGCTTGTGGCGTTAGCATCGACGTTCAACATGACGCCTCCAAGCCCCATTGGCCCGGTCTTTCGATTCACAGACCTGCTACTCAGTACAGGTTTGAATCTGGATCTGTAATGCGCACAGGTGCTGTTGGCGATGCGCTGATGACGTCGAGAAGACCAGCGAGAGCATGTGGGCGCACTGGCGCTGGCGAGTTTAGGAGCGACAACGAGCGACGAACACGACTCTAGTGCAAGTTCCGAGTCTTCTCAGTGGTGCAGCGGGATTGAAGATATCCGTCTACCTCAGGCACAGCCGAAGATCGGCAGGTCCGCCGGTCAAAAGCGCAAGTTCGAAGAGCTTAATGCTGCCACGCCGCCAACGCTCACATGGCCGAGCCTTGCGTTTAGCTCGAGCCTCAACCCACTGGAAGTCCGACTTACCATCGGGGGAAACAAGGCTCAGAGCGAATATCAAGTTACCGTTGCGCGAAGCGTTGCCGATATTCCGCCGAATGAGGAGGGTTGGGAGCATGAGCTGCCTTCACACAGTGATAAGATGGTCAATATTTCGCGTGAAGAAGTGTCGGATGACAACTTGGAGATTCAGTGGTCAACTCAAGAGTGCACCCAAAGTTCCGATTGGCAGAACCATGGGAGCCAAGCGTCGCCGTTCTTTCTTGAAGAGCTCTCCGAATCGCAAATAAGCCTACCTACTAGTTGGTGACCAACAATAACACCACGATGGATACTTATCGCAACAATACCGCTGTAGCCTGTCGATTGTGATTTCCCACTAACTTTAAGGACAAATCCGCGAGGCTATATATGGTGGGACTTCTTACAGAGTCGTTGTTTCACTTTGGTTGTTCAACCATGACGCATGGTGGCTCCGGCGCTGCCAACGAGTACATCAGTGGCGATACAAGGGGTGCTCATCTGAAACTCGCGCAACGTCACCATAAGGTTATTGCCGGGCAGTTCCTCGGACACAAGAGAATCGAGCACGAGTTCCCTAATCCTGGCGTGATAGGACAGCTCGCCGTCAGTTTTACACCGAGCGCTGCACTTCCTGTGGAGAGCAGAATCGTGTGCGCCTTTCCCGACCACGGCTGGGTTTTCCCTTCCCCAGTCATCAATGCGGTGCTCCGACTACCACAGGGCCTTACGACACCATCGGTGAAGGCAACCTATACAACCACAGAACGGACCCTCGAGTTCACGTTACACAGCGCAGAAGTTCCCGAGAAGACACCCGTCGTTATATTGGTCAGCGGTGTTATGACTCCCGAATCCGCAACCCCAAGTGCGCAAGTCATGGTGACATCATATGAGAAGCTGGTCGTGCGAAACACGGTCCCCGTTTCGACTCGCGGTGGTCAAATACTAGATGGCCCAACGGCTTTTACTATCCCAAGAATCGTACCAGCGGAACTTTCGGGGTCAAGGCGATGGCAGCCATTCTCTTGCTGGCCGAACTGTACATCCGACGTCACTCTCAGCTTTGTGATTCATGGTCGTATTCCAGCAAATGGGGCGATTCGGGTCGAACTTCCCGCTGACGGTTGGGAGATGGAGGACTCACCAAAAGTCCTATTACGGACTGATGAGCACCACAACGAAGCTCTCTTTGCCCGATGGCAACGCGATCAGCACGCGCTCGAAATTAGTGTCGGGCAGCGTTCGATCAGAGCCGACACCAACCTAGTCCTGACAGTTAAGGGCGTCAAAAATCCGAGTAAGGAGACGGCGCACTTAGCAAACGACGGTGATGCATCGAAAACGGCTCGGGTGACAACATTAGTTTGTAGTGGTGGTGTGATCGATGGGCCTACACGGATCGAAGTTGCCCGCATCAGTGAGCTTCGCCAAGACGATTATATCGTTGCAACGAGAGCATTCGATGAAGAATGTGAAAAAGCCCAGACAGACGGAATCCTTCACATCGACAACATCCCCGAACTGATGAATCGAGCGGGTATTCTTCTATCACGTGATCTACTCAACGCTATTGTGGTTCCGCTGTATCCGGCCCGTACACATGAACAGCGAACAAAGTCAGGCGATCCAGACTCAGAGACACAAAGTCCACTCCTCAAGGACAACGAGATCAGTCGCGAAGAATTTCTAAATATCTTCTCACACGTGTATGCGCCGGCTTACAAGTATGGGCAAGAATTGCGTCTTGCTTGTGGGCGCGGTGAGTTGGATCGAGTTCGCGAACTAATTCGTCGTGGTTGCGATCCGAATGCGAAAGATGGTTCCGGATGGGGGGCTCTCCACTACGCCGCCGACTATGGCCATGCCTCTTCCATCGAATGCATTTTGGACGCTACAGCAGACCTCAAGGCACACAGTGGCAACTCGGCGACATGTTTTGCGCTGGACGTCAACACTCGTGATGTACATGGTTGGACGCCGCTCATATGTGCAGCTGCGAACGGCCACTCAGAGATTGTGCAAAAGTTGATCTCCCTAGGAGCTGATCCCATGTTATCCACCAAAGAAGGTCGCACTGCTCTCCACTGGGCGGCTATCGGAGGGATGGACGCCACGGTAGCGGTATTACTGTCAGCCGGAGTGGACAAGGAGCATACAGATCGGTGTGGCTGGACGGCTCTGCATTGTGCCACGCTTCACGGGAGCGAGTCGTGCGTCCAAGCACTTGTGGGCAGTGGAGCCAAGGAGGACGCCAAAGACAGACTGCTCTATCCACCGATGAAGTACAACGAGCCATTACTTGGAGGCGTGGTCGTGTGACCCCAACACATGTAGCCATGTTTTCATAAGAACCGATCGAGAGGGAAATATCTTCTGGGGGTGCAACAAGATCGTCGCAGTGATTGATTGAAATTTCGTAAGAATCATTTGGATTGGCTAATAAATGTTTGCGCATTCACGACCAGCTCTTGTCACAGGCAGCAATTGCTCAATCGATCCGACACGTCGGACGCCTGCAATCTCCACTCGCCAAGTCCCCGCCGCCCGAGCACCATGGCCAAGCCGTCGTCCAAGGTTCTCGCGGAGATCTACCGCCGGCACTACATTCCGCTGCCGCCGATCACGCTGCAGACCCTCGTGCAGCGCGGACCGCGCACAACGCCGGAGGTCACGGCCAAGCTCCAGGGCGACGCAGCCGCGCTCGCGCGCTGGAAGGAGCAGAACGCCACGGTGATTGTCCAGTCGGCGCAGCTGCTGCACCGCGAAGTGCCCATCCGACTCGCGCGGCGTATCGTCGATCTCGAGAACTTGCCCGATGGGTTGCCTGACGCACCGTCGATCGTCAAGCTGCGCGAGTGCCTCATCTCCAGTTTCGACCAGATGATCAGCTTCCCCAAGCCCAAGGATCTGGAAGGCGAGCGCGCGTATATGGACTTGCAGAGCCGAATCCGCGCCGAGCATGCCACGATGCAAACGAACCTGGCCGACGCGTTGAACGAACTCAGTTCTGAGCCGGAGGGACTCGGTGCGATTCTTGACAGCTTTTACAACTCGCGCATCGGCATCCGCATGCTCGTGGATCAGCACGTGGCTGCACAGAACCCGGTTCCTGGATACGCTGGTATCATCGCGGACAGCTGCTCGCCGCTAGAGATTGCCCATGACGTTATCAGCCGTGTGAAGCCAATGTGGGAAGAGAACCTGCCTGGTCGCCAGTTGCCGGAGTTCCGCGTCTCGGGGGAGACAGGCGCCACCTATCGATACATCCCGCAGCACATCTCTCTCATTCTCTCGGAAGCTATCAAGAACGCGGTACGTGCTTGGCTTTCTGCAGATCGGTCTTCGATAACTTACGGATATCTCCTTTAGGTCGTCAACAGTCTGGACGCGAAGGACACATCCACGCCGCCGCCTGTCGATATTTTGGTCGCTGGCGGCGCACATGGGGTCTGCATCAAGGTGTCCGATCGAGGTGGAGGTATGACTCGAGGTCAAGCAAACGCCCTCTTTTCGTATGTGCCTGCGCCAACTCGGGCATCGTCCGACTCCTCGACGGCTGCATACGATCCAGTCTCGGCAGCTCTTGAGAGGAGAGCTAGCGGCATTGACTTCCAGAAATCTTTTGGCCTCCGCATCGCGTCGTTGTACGCTCAGTACTTCGGCGGCGCGCTGTCGTTGATGCCAGTGGAAGGTCATGGTGTCGACACGTATATTTACATGAACTGCCTCACGGAGGATTCTCAACTCAAATAAATCCGAGTCGGTACACACAAAATCCGAGGTTCCTCACTTGATTGTTGACTTGCCCACCTAACAATAGAAATTTTGAGCTTACTTCGACACCGAAGAACGTGCCATGCTCGAGTCGGATGGGCTGCAGCGCATCCCTTTCGTTTTCTTGGATGTAGCACCCCTGGTGGAGCGACACGCCAGCAGTACATCTTCTCAAGCACCTCTTTACCACGAAGGTATCCTACCAGGTGTTGTACCTGAGTCAGATGAAGATCGCCTCTGCAGTCAATGCAATATTTGGTCTACGCGGCGTCTCAACGGTGGCTACCCGGTGGATATTGCACTTCGGGTGCTTTAAGTCTCTCACTACACCGTGGACACTCTCCGACTTGTATTCTGTCTCACTAAGCGGCCGAGCCGCAGTAAGATATCGAACAACTGAAGTCTCATCACGCACCGACTCATGATGTTGCTTGTTGTGGAAGTGGAAGTATACGTTGCTTTTCGTAATCGAATTCAGGCTGCAACCGCCACTCACTACGAGGATGCGACGTCTCAGTATTTGAGCGCACGTTTTGAGCCAGCTTGGTGAGTGGCCCTCACTGTCATCGAACATGACCAACCGAACGAACTGCATATAAGCGATTTTTTTTCATGGCCACCTGAGTCGATGCTCAGTAGGGCACCTACAGAAGCTTCAATTCAGTTGGACTGTTGCACCAAGCAAGACGAAACGCGATGTATCGAATTCATCAAACTTGTAATTCATCCTCCATACTCGACTCCATTAAACATTTACGATGAGGTATGCACTTTTCTAAATGCCTGTTCTGTTCCATCGTGATGGTGATCCGAGACTGTGCGCACAGGTGGCAATCAAGGAGCTGGAACTCGCAGGAATGTTCCATCTTCCAAGTCGTCTCATCTATCCGTTGGAAAACTCCTTGCTGATTGTAGATAATCGTACTAGCAACGACGTGAACGAGCTGCATCGAGATACACTATGCTCTGCAGGTCATATTGACATTGGGATAGTCGCATTCAGAGCATCAGCAGGCACCATCATCACTGCCAACCGAGTCAGTTGACAGACTCCATAGATTGGCTCGACTCAAGGGCCCTGACCTTGATTGCGACAGTGCTCTCGATTCACCGTTTGACAGTGCAATGCGAGAGTTCGTCAAACTGAAGCATCTGCAAGATGAATGGTTTCTATCTCTTGGAGCTCCTCGAGAAGATGGAAACCGAGCGAGTCCCGTTGGTCAAATTCACTACCAGCCTCACATTGGTGGACGTGATCCACAGCGATTTGAAGCCATCGTGGCGCACACTTTTGGTTCGTTCTTCACCCAGTGCTTACTGCTTGCTAATGGCGAAAACAGTCATCCTGACGAAGATATCGTTGAAGAGTGTCTTCGTCTCGTCGAACGACTCCCCGTTGCTGCCCGCTGCTGGCGTGCCCATCGAGCTTGTATATGAAGGACTTGTTGCAGTGGTTGTGTTGACCTTCCGCTGTCCTCTCACTATCTCTCCCGCTGTCTTTGATACTTCACTTGCTCTCGTTAGAACGATTTTCCAAGAACGAGCGGGTGGGTTTCGAATTGTCGGCGAGGTGCCGAAGGGTTCAATCAACGTGGGGGTTCAGCTCATTGTAGAACGCCTCCTGGCAATCCCACACTGTTGGTCCGTCGGTCGAAAAAACACGGTCAATCGAGGGCTCCTCAAGGCCATCCGTTTGCTTGTCCTGCAGCACAGAACTTGTTCCAGCTTTTTGCGTGCTGTCTTGCATCTAGCCGAAACAGAAGGTGTTGTTGCCACCCGAAATCGTTTGAGGACACAGCGCTGGCTCTTACAACGCCACCCCCACCTTCTCGCTTGCTTGGACCGAGACAAGATCCAAATGCTGTGCACGTCTCTTTTGAAGAGGGATCCAGTTGACACTAAGACTATTGAGCTTGCCACGGAGTGCATACGTCTAATGGGATTATCACGGTCGAAACCAAGCACTCTTGACGCACAACTTGCAACAGTAAAAAGATTTCTTCAAGATCATGGCACCGACAATCAAGATACGCAATTACACATCCCACTTTTTGAGTTGTATCCCCTCGCTCAGCAACACCGTGAGTCCCTTGTTCACGCCATTCAGAGATATTTTCGACTTCATGAGCGCCCAAATTCCCTGTACCACCAGGATTTTACGCCTGTAAGTCTTGAAGGCCATTCTGGCGGAGAGTATCGAAAGGGGAACGTGGTGTTCAACGGACTCTACGAGGAACGTGCGCTACCGACCCTATCATTCCACGAGGAGCTCAACCTGAAGACCAAACCATTCCAGTTCCAAGTACTGGTGGATACTGAGTCGAAGGTTCCAACCATTGTGGCTTCGTTTGCTCGATTTCAGGGCACTTTGGAAATGCGACGATCTCGCGAAGTATTGCCGACGGGTGGGAAAGCGAATCAGATTCCTATTGACCATCCAGCCAAACCAATTATCCCACAAATTGCTAAGGGGAACTCAAGTAGCAAAGATAGGCAGGTCGTCTCAGTCGGCGAGGACACGTCAAATCCAACCCGAACAGTGTCCAACGAATCGGAAGCACCTTCCATTACACCTTCTAATTCGACAGCAATAGCTGAGAGACTGGTGTCGACAGCGGCGTCAGTTGTTCCTGTCGAGAACGCGTCGAAGGATGTTCCAGTGGTGCCACAAATGACGCTTCAACCAAAAACGGCGCCTTCGGGTAAGAGCCGCGCAGGTGCTTCACAGGACGGAGGCTGTGTCATTCAGTGACGATGCTGTCTTCGCCCTGCTGTCGCCTCCGTGATGATTCTGGAACGAGCTCCCCGAGGGACCGCCAAGTGTCCCCGGGGAGGTTCTTCTTCATATACGTTAGCAGTTCCTCGGTTCCAAGTTGCTGGCTGACGATTGTGATGAGTTCTCTCGAGGCTTCTCTCACGTGGCCATTTTCGTGAACAATCGTATCATTTGCTAGCAGGAACCTCAGCACGCGCTTGAAGGAGATATCAAGCGTTGCGCAACAATGATGCGCAAGTAAGAGCGCCGAGAACACTTTGACCAGGCCGAAGACAGATTGGTCAGACATGGAAAGCTGTTGCTTCTCGGCGAGCTGGAGAAGTGTATGCATGACGAAAGTCCCACGAGAGCGAGGAAGTTCAGCGACCTTGATGAGCGAGAACGCAGAATTCGTTCGAATTTCTGAGTGGTGGTCGTCGAGTCGTCTGGCAAGCAAGTTGATCATGGTGGACACCTACAAGCCTCGTCAGCAAGTAGGTTGATGACTCAAGTCAACTGACTTACGTCGCGTTTCCACAAAGCGCCTTCCAGGAATCGTGGGTGGCATGATATCACTGACAGCAGTAGAGCGTTGGACGCGATAAATACTTGAGTGTTGGTGTCTTTGAGTCCCTCCATCGCAATTCCCAGCGTTTCTTCAATTTCACAGAGGGTATCATCGGCTACTTTATCATCGGGTCTGTGCTTTTGCTTCATAATTTCGAGAACTTCCCAAACTCTCGCGCTTGCCATGATCCCAGAGTGGTCCACCGACCTTTCTCACTGAACACTGATGGATTCGGCAGCGACCGTGCCTTCTTAAGGGGACTATTTGAGAGCTGTTTGGTCAGAGCAGTGGTGACAATCCGCTGCAAGACAGCCTCGCGCTGTGCAACACGAGCGTCTAGGCGCCGAACAGTCTGAATTGTCTCGGAGATCTGTCTTCGAACAACTACTCGATCTTCCAACGTTCGAGATTGCGATTCCCTCGCCTGGAGCTCGTCGATCTTATCACACAACTGCAAACTCTCGTGTTCGTCGATTCCCCACTCCCGTTTCTGCTCCTGTAACTCCTCCAACTCTTGAAAATCTAGTAACAGGCTATGAACAATGCTAGCTCGACGTTCGCGAGCGAGCTGGATACGAACCAAGAGCTCCGCTGGCGTGGTGAAACGCTTTCGATCTGGGCTCCAGATTTCTGCCAGCGGGGGATTCTTGAGATTGGAATGCTTTTGGTCCCCCAGCGACGGCCGGGCCACTAACGGGTACTGCTTAGATGATCCGACCTCATCATCCTTGATTCGTCTTTTCACGTGTGTCATGATGTTGTCGGCACCTTCGCTGTCAGATAGCGCAAGGACACACGCCAGGCCTACTTGGTTGAAGAGATTTGATTGGTGAACGTAGCTTGTGTGGACGAGTAGTTTGATAAAAGTAAGGTCCAGGCTGGATGGAAGGCCTACAGTTTTCAGTTCGTGCGCCGCGCACAAAGTCTCCCTGGAGGCTAATGAATCCGAGCCTGTCGAATACTGTGTGGCGTGAATTGTGAGCCTCACTCGTGGAAAGAAACATCTCGATTCGGTGAGGGATGAGCGTAGGGTGGGTCACAAGCGCGAGCGAGTTGACACGGGGCCCGCCTCGATCAAGTTCTCGAAACACAACTTCCTGAGTGAACCTGCAGAATTTCTCAGCGTGTCATCCGGAATCTCCACCATCACCAGAGACCAGAATAGTGCGAAGCACACGCGCGCTCTCCTGGCTATTGAGTCTCGCCGCAGCATACGGTAGCTCTTGGCTTGAGCAGCTTTCGACTTCGAGAGGAACAACACGGTCAAGATCCATTATGTTCAAATGTAGGTTCAGCTCCAGCTGCTCGAGTTGATCCGTCAGCATGCGTCTATTCTCGGCCATCTATACCCAGATTTCCATCTGTGTGGCTCGATCTCCCCAGACCGCGACAGATGTGCCGACGTGCACATGCGTAAGAGTCCTTGCAGCTGCTTGCAGACCAAAAAGCAACGAGCATTCGGTACGGAGGACGTCTTCGGCCTCTGCCACACCGACTTGATTGGCTCGCCATCTTCAACGTCGGCCTCTCCGTCTGCATGAACCTCACGTCTTCGCCAAGCATGCCTCACCAACGCCCCGCTGGTGAGGAGACTTGCTGGTGGTGTTGGTCCGAAGAGACGGTTCATTGTGCAATTTGCCACTCCAAGCCCACCGCTACCACCAAGAAGCTCAGCCTTACTACTCACCATGAAGTTCGTCGCTACCCTCGCTCTCTCGGCTCTTGCTCTGGTCTCGGCTGCGGATCCTCCGTGTGACTCGACCAAGCTTGTCGCTCTTGCCACGGGCGCGGATGGCAAGGCTTGCACTGCAGCGACTGGCTACTCGGCGGCTACGCTCTCGATCCCGGTCGGTGAGGCACTCGCCAAGGTCTGCGCCGACACCAACTGCCAGAGCCTGCTGAAGGAGATCACGGCGGCCGTTCCGACCGAATGTACGTTCGGCGGCGTCGCCGTCAAGGCGACACTCATCGACAAGTTCCCGGCTGCATGCGCTGCCGCGCTCAAGCCGGCAGGTGGAGCGTCGGCCACGAACTCAACGACGACGACGCCGTCCGCCAATGCCACTGCTACGACTGCTCCGTCGACGACAACGACAGCTCCGGCCACTACGACCGAGGCTCCTGCAACTGGAAAGAAGGTTGGCTCGGGCTCGGAGATGACCGAGGTCGAGGTGACGGCCGGCTCGGGCTCGATGACTGCGGACAAGGCTGAGGCGCCTGTGTCGACCACGAAGGTGCCGACGCCGGCGCCGACCACGAAGAGCGGTGCCTCGGCTGCGGTCGCGGCAACGAGCGTCGTGCTGGTGGCCGCTGCCGCCTCGCTCTTGTAGGCACGGCAGCCTTCTGTGCTGCAGGCCTCGTCCTCTAGGCCGATCGCACTCTACTGCCTCGATCCTAATAGATAAACCTTTGCGTGTGCCCACCTCTCGATTCTCGGAACCATGCTTCGAAATTTGTCACTCGGTCCAAGTTGGTCCCTTCGACGAAACACGTCCGAAGACTGCACGAATCGAGCAGTCGACGCCAAGAGCCCTGGCCCTCTGCGGAGTGTACGAAGGCGCTCCTCACCAGCGGCGTCAAGAGACGGATCCGAGATTTGGAGCGATGGCGTGACGGCTCTGCGTGAATCAATGAAACACCTGCAAACGGATTTCGAGTCAATCGTTGATCTGATCCGGTGGCATCACGCGAGCAGCTCCGTGTCTAATCCTCGAGTGTGCGGGGGACTGTCCGAACGGGTCCTTGCACACTTCGCTGCAGCCGTGGAACTCAGTGTGGCCGGCGCAGCGAGTCAGCTCCATGCGTCCCTGATGAACTAGACCGGACAGGCAAGGCGCTCCTCTCCAGCGATCTGGCGCGGCCTCTCCTACAGTACTGGAGGCTGTTCATTCTTCATTTTCGTCCTTCCCAAGAACAAGTCCAAGAATGCTCGGAAAGACCGCCATCGCTGCCGCCGTCTTCGCTGGCGTCGCCCTCGCCGCGTCGTGCCCGGACTCGGAGTTCACGAAGCTCCTCCCGGTTGCTAGCAACCCGAACGTCGGTCCGTGTGCGTCGACATCGGGCTTCAACCTCATCCCGCCGTCGGGTCTTCCGACTGATGCTCAGCTCAAGATCATGTGTGTCACCGACTCGTGCAAGGGTGTCATCGAAGCCGTCAAGAGCGTCAACCCGACCGATTGCGATCTCACTGTCGGCTCGGTGACCCTCAACGTCTTCGCGCTCGTGAACAATTTCCCGAACGACTGCAAGCGCGTCGCCGGTACTCCTGCCCCGACGCCGGCCCCAACTCCTGCGCCGACGCCGGCTCCTGGTCCGGCCCCAACGACTGCGGCTCCTGTGAGCACCACGGCTGCTCCGACCGTCGCGACCAAGGCACCGTCGGCCACGACCAAGGCGCCGACAGACGCGACGACTGCTCCGGACGCGACGACCGAAGCGCCAACGGCAGATGAGACGAAGGACCCGGCGGCTGCGACAGCTGAGCCGTCGGAAGTGCCGGCCTTGGCGGCCTCTGGCTCGACGGACATTGAGGAGATTGACACGCCGGCTGGTTCGGGCTCGACAGACACGACGCCAGCTCCAGTTGTGAAGACCACTGTGCCAACGCCCACGCCTGCGAAGACAAGCAGCGCGTCCGCCGTCGTCGCCACTACGAGCGCTCTGCTCATCGCCGTCGCTGCCGCGCTGCTGTAGACGCGAAGCCGCCGCTTAGCTTTACGTATCAATCCTCAATGTAGTTTGCTCTTTGTCACACGTCGCAGATTATCACGTAACGCAGGTCCTCTCGAACGTTCGTTGGAGGTGAGAGTGAATGCCACGGAGGAGTGTCCGTCCCTCGAGCAGAATTCGAAGACCAACGGAAGAGAAGTGCGGCACGAACATGGCGACGCTGGACGAGGACGAACGCGCGCTGATCGAGAAGGACCGCGACGAGAATCCAGGTTCGATTTACTGTCGATTGCGGGGTCGCTGGCGGGCTGTGGACGCCAACAGCGACCACTAGAACCGGCGCAGTGCGGTTGCTCAGCTCGTGTGATTGGGAGGTTAGGATGTTTCTACTCGACGGCGCTGTCGCAGTCCTGTCGGTCCATCAACGGCGAGAGCAAGTGCGAGATCATCAAGAAGATCTTCCGCCAGTGCCCTGGCAAGAACAAGGTTCGGACCTGCCCGCACAAGCCATCACCAAGTGTTCAAGATCTGGAAGTAATGGTTTTGCAAATAGGAACTGATTTCCAACCGCAAGGAAGTCACTGAGGACGAACACAGTAACGGCCAGGATCTTTTCGGCGGAGATTTCTTCAATCGCGAGCGAATGGATTCGGGCAAGCCGTACGTACCAACTAACACAGGCCTCCATCTTCGACACCTTGAACTGACGTTTAGCATGAACGAAGAGATGACGGCATGCCCAATCCGTTTGGATCTTTCGATTTTTTCCGACAGAGGTATTCAGAGCGCATAGCTCCACGAACCGAGTGCATCGCTGATCCAAAATATCGTTTACCACTCTAGAGATGACGATTTCGACGCCCAGATGAGTCCGTTCGACTTTCTTCGACAGGAAATGCTGCGGCCATTCGAAAGTGTGTGGTTTTGCGATTGGAAAACAACAAGGTGGATAATTAACATCGGGTCGGGTTATTGTGTCTAGGCTTTTTCGGTGGCGGTTTATTTGGCGACAACGGCGGCATCAATAGAGACGGCATTTTCGGGGGCATGGAGAAAGAGTTCGAGAGAATGCCTGCCCACCCGCCATCCACATTTCCTCGTCGTCCCTCTGGCCACCCTGCTCCGCCACAGAATCCTCCGCATTACTCCTATCAGCCTTCCGAGGACAAGAGCTCTCGAGGTGGGTCTTACTATCCCCGAACCACAACTATCTCGCTCGTGCGTAATGCTGAGACTGTGGTGGCGTTCTGCTCGCAGATACCAAGTCGAGAGCCGAAGACAAGAAGGACATTTTTGCAGGCTACAAAGGCCGCGTGGAGGAGATTTAATAGAGGGAACCCCACTTGCATTCGACACAGCCTTGGCTCTCTGTCGCTCATAACACATATTGGCGTGCGCCACCTCACACACTGTGTCACCAACACTCCGTCAACCCACCACCATTCCTAGTGGGAACAAGAAGCAAAGCACTGCAGATCTTCTCGGTCTCTGCATTGATCAATCAGACCGGACACCCACGAACAATGAGCGGTGCGATCGCGACGGCCTTTGAGGCAAAGCTGCGGCAGCAGGGCACAGCGCTCACGCACGAAGATCTGCTACGTGAGTACCCACCGTTGACAGTCCCCGCGGCCGAGTCGGCGGCTGTGGCATCGCTGGACCAGTGCCAGTTCTACGACGACTTTGCGAGCACGCCTGGTGAGGCGAACGAAAAGGTCAAGCGCGAGATCGCGGACGCGATCAAGACCCATGGGAAGCAGTACGTGGACGACATCCTCCGGTCGCGCCAACACCACAAGCTGCGCCGACAGCGCCGCAACGACTTCCGCTTGAATGCCGCCGAGCAAGAGAAGCTGCGGCAGAACGGGTTCATGGTCTCGGAACGACTGGGCGCTAAGAGCTTTGCCGAGGTTTACTACCGACTATACACGGACGACATGCCTGTGTTCGTCACGAGCGACTCGGTGCTCCACGCGTGGCACCGCTCGTTCGACGCCTTCCTCGTTGAACTGGAGGAGCAGTTGCTGATGCCACTGTTGGAATCCGTTCTTCACGAGACACGTCAGGCTTCCAACCGGTTGCGAGAGACAGCGCCACCCAATGTCAAGTCTGTTCTTCAGGATGTGGACTTATTTCTCGCGACAGCCGAGAGTCTACTGCGCGATGAGCCGACGTTGAACGACGCGCCGGAGATCGAAGGCTCACTCGCGGCGCTACTAAGTGCCATCGATGAGGAAAAGCTCACGAGCGTGGATCTCTTTCGGTCGTCGCGACAGATCGACTTCTCGCTCTTCAAGCCTCGAGGTCACTACAACAAAACCAACCAGCTCAAGCTCTACTTTCGTGCGATGGCGTGGCTCGGAACGATTGACTTCCGTGTTGACGGAACCGAGAACAAGGCAAGTGATTTCCACCAGCTGCAGTGCGCTTGCCTTCTTGTCCACCTTTTTCGTCAGGCCAATGTCGTGGACAAGCTGAAGACCCTAAACTTCGTCATTTCCACGATCGCTGGGGACGGCATTGGCTCGGACAGCATGACTCCAGTCCAGTTCCACGAGTTGCTAGGAGACCGTGATATCGTTTCGAGTTTGTTCAGTCCCGACAGCGAGCAACAACTGGCGAGTCTTCAGGATGAAATCGCAAACCAGAAGCTCGGAGCGCAAGCCATCGCGGGCCACCCCATGGAGGAGTCTAAGGCGGCGGCCTTCTCCCCATCCACGCCAACACGGCTTCCAACGTCGTTCGCGTTCGCTGGACAACAATTCGTGTGGAGTGCGTTCGTGTTCTCCAAGCTTGTTTTTGATCAAGTTGTCCACAGCGACGTCAAGGTTGCTCGTCGACTGCCCAGTGCCGTGGACGTGGCATTTGCTTTGTTCAGCAATGATGTCGCCAGTGAAGAAATTGCAGCACGGATGGATTCGGCGCCAAAAGGGATCGAGGACTTTGTACCGTTCCGTGACGGACTCCCGTACACGTCTAACTTGATCGCAGTGCGCGAGTTGATCGGCGTGCGCCTCCGTAAGGCAGATCCGGCCACCTGTAGCCTCGCACTCCTGTGGCAACTTGCTCTACGTGAACTTTCGACTGCCAGCGCAACTGAGGCGTCGGTTTTTCAATCGAAGGCTTGGAAGACACGACAAATGAACACACAAATCGCTTCGTTCACACAGCTACGCCACGACACAATTTTATACGCCAAGCAGAGTTTCACGATGGGAACTCGATGTGAATATGCCGCTGGTTTCGTCGATCCATATCCAGCGTTCTGGACGAAGATGCAGCAGCTCGGTGAACGCACGGGTGCGATTATCTCGCAGCTAAAAGAGTTTGTTCCGGCCGACGATGACGAGCCGCCTATGCTCTACAAGGCTCAGTACTTCTTTGAGAACTTCGTCGAAGTTATGCAGAAGCTCACGGAGATTTCGTTGGCCCAAGCTGCAAAGCGTGACCTTGATGAGGAGCAAGTTCATTTCCTCAATACTGTTATTGAGGAGCGTCGAGGCAGTGGCGCGTCGCGGTATCTAGGGTGGTACCCGAGCCTGTTCTACACTCATCGCGAAGACTCGGGCAAGCAGGATCATATCGTAGCCGACGTTCACACTGACGTGCCCTCAGTCGAGCACGGTGACCCAGGCGGCATCCTCCATCTTGGTGTAGGAAACGTGAACTTCGGTGTGTTTATTGTGGACAAGACGTTGTATGCTGGCCCTGTGTTCAGCAGCTACGAGTTTGTGACGCCGATCAACGAGCGCCTGAATGACACAGAGTTTAGTGCGCGACTTGGGGAATTGGCGGCGCCTGCTTGGGCGACGAAGGCTTTTCTGGTCGCCAATAGTGGTGATCCGTAAAGAAGCAATTTGTGATGGTGGAGGCTGAGTTGGAAAATCTCAACGTTAGTGTTTTGATATACTCGCAGCACTCTACATATTTCACAACCCCCTTCGTCAATAGGAGCTGGGTGATTACATTCTGAAAGGTGCAAATGACCACGTTCTTGTGAGCAAGGAAAAGGGAGCCGATTTGGTGAGATGGAACATAGAGTCTCTGGGGATTTCTTGATGAACCATTCGCAGTCCACTGCAGACTCATCATGAAGTGTTGGTATATCCACAAAAACTGGGTAATTTGGGTATGGGTTCGTCACCAACATTCGCATGAGTCTTCGCACTCATTCCTGCCTGGCCTGAGGCAGATTGCCAATAGTTGTCACTCTTCGTTTTGCATCCGTTCGCAATCCCAACTCTCCGCTGGCGATGGCGTCTGTGCTTGATTGCGTCCCGAGCGATTGGCGCTTCGACACGTCGTCTTCCTCGTTCGTCACTGATTCCGCGGCCGTCGTCCGCGTGCGCGCGCTGAGTTCCGTGGGTGCGGCGGCCGTGAGCGGCGCCCAGGAACAAGTTGAAGGACTCTACGCAGCGCTCTTCGAGAGCACCGGACGCCCCGCCGACCGCGTCAAGCGAGCGGTCTCGGCTTCGTTCGCAGTACCGGAGAACGTTGACGTGCCCAGCCGTACGGTGCTCGTCTTCCTCGACGACAAGGACAAGAGCGACCGCGTTGCCGCCTACACCCGCGTCAACTACGATGGCGAACGCATCATCATCGCGTCCATCGCCGTGGATCTGCAGCTTCCAGAGTCTCAGCAACACCAAGTACTCGAGTCGATTGTCGTGGCGACCGAGGATATCGCGCAAGGCATCGCCAAGAATCTCCTCGCCACCCTGAAGATCGGTAGCCAGCCTGTGATGGTCTGGCTCGGACAGCTCGGCGCATCCGACGAGTCCAATGCTGAAACCGTCGCGCTGGAAGAGTGACTTGAGAAAGTCACTCTTGAGCTGGAAGTCGCTGGAAGAGTGACTTGA
>JAADVR010000492.1:0-25809 GCA_023335855.1 Pythium scleroteichum | reverse complement strand
CACGAGGATGATGAAGAGCTGAGCGATGAGGCTTCTGAAGACGGAGATGAAGAGGAGTAGCAGTGGAGGTTCTCAAGAAGTGGTGGAAGTGCTCAAGATCAGTGAGGAGTTTGACCAGCTGGAAGAGTAGGAGTGTGAAGGAGGCGTAGCGGAAGGAAGAGGTGACGAAGTACTCAGAGGCGGGCAAGTTCCCCTCTGAGAAGAGATTGTTCAAGCAAAGTTGGTTCTGGCGACGGAAACCGATCCTGGGGGCCCAAGTTGGCCGCAGTGATTGAGGCGGGGGCCCAAGTTGGCCGCAGTGATTGAGGCGGGGGCCCAAGTTGGCTGCACAAGAAGTCGTGAGAAGTTGTATTGTGATTTGATCAACATGCACTATTTGCTATTCAAATATCAACGCAATGGAAGAACAAGTTCCTAGACGGTGCCTCGTGAATGGGGATTTGGCCGATGGAGCGATTATGATAACTCTGATTTGGCACCACTAGGGAGAACCAGTGGGTCTTGGCCAACAGAGTGGACTGGATTTCGCTATTACATGGGAGGGGGGACGACCATCGCCAGTGGATTTGGCCGAAAGGGTCCCAAGACGTTGGTACAACCCGAGACAGTGCCGCTGTAAGGAGAAGCGATGGTCCTCTAAGCGTGCAAGAGCGAAGTGTTACGGCGAAGAAGAGCTATGGCGGATGCGAAGCGTACTCGAGATGATGTTCGAGGGGCCTGATCAGTCAGGAGGATGACATCACACATGCGAAGTGCTGGTAGCGAATTGTGCACGGTCGCGGCATAGTCTGATCAACTGTGCTGCAGTCTGGTGTGCAGCGTGACCGTTGCTCGGACTGGATGACGGAGATAGAAAGAATGGAAGAGGCCGTTCGAGGTTGGACCGCAAAGTGACCGGTCTGGTGCTAAACTCTGGTGGGAAGTGACCGGTCTGGCCCGCACAATGCATCAGGGTTGCGGCATGCGGGAGGTATTCGACATGGGAGGCTGTAGGATCTGAAAGGGAAGATCGGTGTCTTTGTGCCGGACCTATTATCGGACGGTGATCGAGAAGGTTGTTGAAGGTGTGATCTTGAAGCCTGAAGAAGTGTAAGTGTGAGAGAGAATGCGAGTCGAGGAAGCGAAAATGTGAATCAAAAACTGTGGGGGATAGCCGACTAACCTCGATGACTGGCAAGATGAGAAGAAGGCCGCGGATGGCCGCGTCTGGAGTCATGGCGTCTGCTGCGGCTCGCATCAGGAAGGGGATTGGCTAGCAAATGGTGTGTCGGGATCGTGCGGCGAAGGTTGACGCGTTCTTGAGACCGTTGGTGGCGATGCTGTGGAAGATACCGAGGCGTGGCGTACGCTGGATCTGCGGTAGCCTGCACGGGTGAAGTCTGAGTGGAGCGCGAGCAATGTGCACTCCGCAGTGTGCGGTGACTGAGATGAGGCGGGTCGGCACGTGGAGCAGTTGGTGAACGTGCATGATCAAGAGTGGGACCACAGGCTGGTCGGAGTGATGTTTGGTTGCAAGAGAAGGGACAGAATTCCCGCCGGTCTGATGTGACCAGGGTGACGCGTGATGGCCGTGAGTATGTGAGACGTGCGGTCTTTGAGAGGCGTAGAGGCAGAGAGCTCGTCACGGAAGGAAGTTAGTCAGGTAACGTGATGTGCTGGTGGGCGGGAGAACAGAGGTGAGCACGTCGATCGTCGAGGTGCATGGCGTTTCCCTGAATTCTGGGCGGGAGCGACGCGGTGGGCGGCGACAGACCCGATCCTAGGCGGTGTGACGACCCTGTTGTGTATGAGACAGTGTGGCGTACTCAATGGTCCGGCGAAATCGGCAGCGGAGGGCAGATATTATTGACGAAGTGAAGCCCCTTTTCCTCCCAGTCGGTGTTTCCAGCCATAAGGTGTCGTGGCATGCGCACCATTCGGTGACAAGGGATGCAGCAAAGACGGACTGCGGTGTCGACGATCCGGCGTAATCGGCTGTGGTGGGTGATTATTGTTGACGACCGAAACACCTTTCCCCCCAGCCGGTGCCCCCAGACATGAGGTGTCGTGGTGTGTACCCCGTTTGGTGACAAGAGACGCGGAGACAATTTTCGGAATCAGATGGCTCGGCGTAAGCGTCTGGTTTGGGTGAGAATTGTTGATGATCGGAGTGCCTTTCCCTCTCAGTCAGTGACCCCAGCCAAAGGGTGTCATAGCGAGTGCCTCATTCGGTGTCAGGAAAAGCGATGGGCACGAACCTCGAAGTGTGTCTCAGTGAAGAGACCGGTCTTCTACTGGAAGTTGTTACCAAAGCGGCCAGTCTGGTCAAGGCCTGGGAGAACCCAGAGGAAGCCTGGATAAACACAGCTGAAGCCTCGTGGGGTCCCAGCCCGGTCGATCAACGAAGAGCGATTGTAGAGTCGTGGAACATCATCCGAACCGACCGGTCTGTCTGAAGGCCCGACCAAAACCGGCGGCAAGCTACGCGGAACGTGAACGGACGCGAGCGGCGACGCATGACAGCGACGGGCAAAAGAAAGCGCAGGGCCGGACGATGGTCCACTGGTCAGGAGGACGACGAGTCAGAGGCACATTCGCGGACGCAGCACGCGCTGAAGCCGTTCAGCAACGCCAAGAACAAGAATGTGGAGACGGCGCGTTACCGCGATGGACGGCCACGGAATTGACACTCTGGCGCTCGGTCCATGAGGAGGGCAAGAAGTCGGGCCGGAGTACGGAGGAGAGCCATGCTCTGTTCGTCGCGGAGGCGGCTTCCCTGAGCGGTCTTATGATGCCTGCCGCAGCAAGCTCCGCGGCGCAGTGGAGGACTCGGTCGATGACCAGCGGGAGCTCTTCTGGACGAAAGAGCAAGTACATTTCCTGCTGAAGCGTAAGAAGAAGCACACGAAGAACCGGCTTGTGTACGAAGAATACAAGAAGCATGTCGAGCGTGACGGATGGAAACAGCGAACGTACAAGACAGTTATGTGGAAGTACTCGCAAGTGACATGCTGGACGCGGAGATACTTGAGACGGCGCAGCACCGGCCGCGACATTTGAGTGACATAATGCCTGAGGCCACGACACGCCGACACCACTGGACGCAAGCTGAAGACGATGTGCTCACGGAAGCAATGAAGGACAGCTCCCTCAACCCGGCGAAAGTGCAGTTGCGATTGCAAGCGCTGCGAGGTGAGGATGGAGAGCCGTTGTCAGCACGCACTACGGCAGCGATTCACCGACGGGCCAGAGTCTGCGGGAAGGCGAGGCAGTGCGACGTCCCGTGCAAAAATGGACGGATACGAAGGACCGTGAAGTGGAGCGCGCAATATTGAGACTGAAGCATAACCGCGATAGATTCGGTGGCGGATACTGTGTTGCTTGGTGCGTCCGTGTGGTGTTTGATATCTCTAGTTTTTTCTTTTTTGTTTGTGATATACGGTAGTGTATAGAGAGGTACAATGGCCACGCGCGCCAGGTTCATCGCCACCCACCCGTTTCTCGGAGAGAAACTCTGGGTGCGTCGTCGACTTGTCTGTCCCACACAGACGACGTGTCTGCCCAGACACCCCACATCGCTCGCCTGATGCATCGAAGCGACATGGTCGCGCTCCACTCCGTGTGATATCTTCAAGATATCACACAGAATGGAGGGTGTGATTCGCACCCACAAGGATCACCACAAAATACAGCAACTCATTCCAGCCGTGGCTCCACGCGAACATTTCAACGAGGAAATGCAATGAGATGCCAGTCACCTCGTCGCCTTTGACAGTGAACATCCGGTTCTCCGGTCTTTGCTGACCGGTTTGAGTCCGGTCTTGTATTAATGAGTGGTCGTGAGAAGATCCACAAAGATGAACCCACAATTCGGGCCCTGTCGTCGGGTCGTAGGGGGTGTCTCTGCACTGGCAGCGAGTCTCTCGCCGCGCCGTGACTCATACTGAAACTGAGACGTTTCCCAGCGATTGTGTGCAGAGCCCGCTCGCGCCGACGCCATCCATCATGAGACACACCAGAGTCTGCTCCGTAATTACAACATCGCGAAACGGCCCAGCCACTTTGGCATCCATTTCATAATTCTCTCGCAAGACCGGGAAGAGAGAGACCATGAGCGAGTGCCTGCGTCGTCCGTCCGCCACGTCAATCGATCTCCGGACACGAGAGACCGAGCAAGAAATTCCCGAGCCACGCGAGACCATCGAGAGCCTGCTCAGCGCCTGGTCCACGGCCGTCGAGGAAGGCCGCTCGCTCGACCGCGTCGTTGAAGCTGAGGACGCGCTGCGGCGGCTCGGCGTCGTGCTCACCACGAGCGACCACGACGAGTTCCACTTATAAAATAACCCCAATGCGATTATTTGAGATGATTAAGTCGACGTGCATTAGTGGCGAGCGTTCTCGCCGAGACGACCGAGCCGCTTAGCAGTAGTAGAAGCTGCCGAACGGGAAGCCGAGCCCGCAGCCGCCCCCGTAAAGACCCACGCCCCACGTGTTCCACCAGCCGAGCGGGTAGCGCCAGCCGAGCCCGCAGCCGCCGAGCCCCCACTGCTCGCGTGCGTCGCCGTCGCCCTCGAGCGGGTACGCGACCTGCGTGCGAAACTCTTTCTTGGCGTCGTCTGATTCGTCCGAGGCGTCGTCCGTCTCGCCCGTCTTGCTGACCGTGCCGATGGTGACCGACGAGCCCGGCAGCACGGCGTCGGCGAGCTTGGCGCCGCCCGTGAGCACGACCTGGTCGTTCTGCGTCGGCGCGAGGTTGCTGCGGCTGATGGTGATCTGGTTGTCGCTCGCCGCGATATTCTTGTTGACGACGCCCGTGGGCTGGCGCAGAAGGTCTTTCGTGCCCACGAGCAGACCACGCCGCGCGGCGTCTGCGACTGGATCGCCTGCTCCTTCTCCATCTCGCTCTTGCCGGCCGCGTCCACAAAGTCGGCGATGCGCTGCGTCAGCGCCGACGCGTCGCCCTTGGCCGCGACCACCGCTGAGGCTTTGGTCATGAGCGCGGTGTCGGTGTCTGGAGCCGACACGGCGCGCAGCATGTTCTTGGTGAGCGTGGCCGTGGCCACGGCCTGCTCCTGGGCGTTCTTCATGACGTCTTCGACCTTCTTGCGCATCGCGAGGCGGTCGTTCTGCGTGAAGATGATGTTGCTGCGTGCGATGAAGACGTTGTTGTCCATGGCGAGCGTGTTCTTGTTGACCAAGCCCGTCGCGCGGTCCAGAATGTCCTTGGCGGCGACGCGGACGTCGGCCTTGGTCGCCATGGTCTGCGGCGTCTGCGCACCGACGACGGCTACGTCGGCAGCGAGCGACGGCGACGCGACCAGCGCGGCGAGAGCAGTCACGAGAGCGAACTTCATGGCTGGCAAGGCAGTGGAGGAGTGCTTGTGTGGCGAGAGGCGAATTGCTCAATGAACCACACTGCCTCTCCTCCAAGAGCTGAGCCTGTTCGATGAGGAAGGAGATCGGGAGCCTTCCCAGGCGAATCCGAAGAAAGAGAGTGCGAGACACGTACAAGACCATTTCCAGTATATTGCTTCACGCCTTGCCGAGCTCCTTCCGGAACCAGACGTGGTAGTACGGCGGCTCGACGCGCTTGGTGACTTCGTGGGTCTTGGTGTACCCGAGACGGTCGTAGAGCCGCAGCGCCGGCGCCATGACGCAGTCCGTGTTGAGCTGGAAGGCCGTGAAGCCGTGGTCAGTGGCCCACTGCTCGACGTGGCGCACGAGCTTCTCGCCGAGTCCATGGCGCCGGTACTTGGCGCTGACCGCGAGCCGTCGCAGCTCGCCGAGCCCGTCGCCTTTGTTTTCGAGCCCGACGATGCCCGCGATCTCGCGCCGCCGCGTCGCTGCGTTGCGCGCCGTGACGACCCAGAAGTGGCCGCCGGGCTTGAAGTAGGTCTCGTCAATGTGGCCCAGGTCGCTGTCGAAGCACTTCTGCGGGTAGACGCGGTAGCTCTCGTGGTACTCGGGGTCTTGCTCGATCGACGGCTGGTAGACCATCATGCCTTCGGAGAAGATGGCCCAAACGGTCTTCTTGTCGGTCGCGGCGTACGAGCGCACGCGGAACGTCGGCGGCGACGGCGGCCGAGCCGTGAAGGCCGGCGCCGCGGCCGGTGGCATGGCCACGAGCGTCGAGGAGAAGGAGTTGGGTGCCATTGCTTGCGAGGAATGAGGCCGATTCAAGAGTGAGAAGCCGGCTCGCGCCTCGGCAGGCGTGGCCGACGGCGGGGCCGTGCCGACGGCGACACGGACGTGTCACGGACTATTAATTAGCCAGGTGGATAGCCGGGTTCGCTGTCGACGACGGCGCTTGCACCGGATGATATGTCGCCGTCCAATCACCCACAGGAACGCACGTCGTCGTTTGTCGTGGCGAGTCGGCTGGAGTAATCGAGGCGCGTGCCTCGCGTCCAGTCAGCGCGCGAGCGTGCAGCGAGAGCCCACGGTCTCCGCTCTGGCCACGCGCTGCGGGCAGTGCAGCCTACACGAGATCTTTGGCCCAAGCGTCGCTTCGAAGTGCGTACGCCAGCGGCGCTTCAACAGACGCGACACCCGCTCTATTCGAATTAGTCTCTGGCAGCGTCTTGCGGAACCAGACCAGGAAGTAGCGAGGCTTCTCGCGCACGGTCTCTTCGTGGGCGCGCAAGTACCCGAGGCGGTCGTAGAGACGCAGCGCCGGCGTCATCGCGCAGCCGGTGGTGAGCTGGAGACTAGTGAAGCCTCGCGCAGCAGCCCAGAGCTCGACGTGGCGCTCGAGCTGCTCGCCGAGCCCGTCGCGGCGGTACTTGGAGCTCACGGAGAGCCGACGCAGCTCGCCGACGCCGCCACCTTTGCCCTCAAGCGCGACCATCGCAGCGATCTCGTCGTGTCCCGAGCTCGCGTCCACGGCCGTGAGGACCCAGAAGTGGCCGCCCGAGCCCATTTACGTGGGCTCGATCGTCGCGAGATCGGTGGCGATGCATTCTTGAACGTACTCGGCGAACTCTTCGTGGAGCTGCGGATCGTCTTCGAAGCACGGCTGGTAGAAGAGCATGCCCTCGGCGAAGAGATCGCAGACGGCCTTTCGGTCGTCCGGAATGTACGACCGCAGCTTGAAGTCAGGTGCAGCCAGCGCGAGCTGGTTGGGATGACCCGCCAGAGGCTTTGCATCATAAAATACAAAACCACACTAAAATGGCTCCGACCGCGACGGTCATATTAGAATGTGGAATAGACGGACTGGTGGCTCACTGTCCGGGTGGACGCGTCAGGCGGTACGCAAGTGGATCCAACAGTCGAAACGTCATTCCGTCAGCGTGATCAGAGAAAGTTGTCGTGTGTGTAAAACGCGATTTATGGGATATTCTCCCTATTTTTGAGGTGAAACTTACGGTAAATAAAGCAATCTGGAACCGCCGCGAATTCACGCGAGCAGCTTCTCGAAGAAGACCACTTCGAACTGCGGGTCTTCCGAGTAGACTTCGATCTTGGTCTGCGTGTAGCCGATCGAGTGGTAAAACTTCCGCGCCTGCACCATTGGCCCTCCGGTCGAGAGCCACACCTTCCCAAGTCCTTGGTCTTTCGCCCACTCCTCCAAGTTGCTCACGAGCAACTTGCCAACACCATACCGACGGTACTCGGCGCGCACCGACATGCGGCGCAGCTCATACGCCTCGTCGGGCTTGCCTTCCAGCCCGACCATCCCCACAATCACCTCTTGTCCGTCGTCTTCGACACAGGTCGCGACCCAGAAGTGGCCTCCCGACGCGAAGTAGACGCCTTGAATATCGGCCAGATCGTCGTGGATGCTCTCCTCCACATAGTCGACCCAGATCTTCTTGACGGCTTCAGGGTGTACTTCTTTGGCGGCGTAGTAGAGCATGCCGGCGGAGAAGAGCTCAATAACTGCCGGAAGATCCGCCGGTGTGAACGTGCGGATGCCGATAGTCTTGTCCTGGGCAGGCGCCGCGACCATCGACGCGTCAGCTGGCGCAGGCGTCGTTTCGTGCGGAGTCGGAGCCACAGTTTCGTGGAGGCTGTTGAACGAATCCGAGAGTGAGCAATGGCCACGAGAGACGCCCAGCGGCGGAACGAGCACGCAATCAGACAACTGCCATCCCATCCGGCGCGCGACATTTGTTTAGGTGATGGTCAGTGCATTGACTTACCTGACATGCATTCCTTTATATAGGGAATTTGTATATCGCTGCCGAGAAAGTACAGCCTACAAACCAAGTGATATTATTGGATACATGAGGATGTATCATAACAGGGTAATTTTGTACATTGATTTGTATGCAGTATTGCATCCGAATCTCACCCTGTTTTGACGTATCACACCGCGTTCGCAGGGGTGATGGCTGACCTGTGGTTTGCTTCTCGAAGGTCGATGACGATTACGCCTGGTGCACGTCAAGCACGAGTGGTCCACTTGAGTCATCGCGCTGCCAGGTCTTCGGTCGGCAGCGTCTTCTCGTACCACAGCAGCGCGGCGTACGGCTCTTCGTGGAACACGTGGCGACGCGTCTCGACGTACCCGAGCCGTTCGTACAGTCGGATCGCGGGCTTCATCTCCGAGCCCGTGCTGAGAAACACCGCACTGAACTGGTGGGCGATCGCCCACGTCTCCATGTGGCAGACGAGCGTGCGTCCGAGCCCGTGACGGCGGAGATCGTCTTTGACCGAGAGCCGCCGCAGCTCGCCGCGATTGTTCTCCTTGCGCTCGATCGCGATGGATCCGACGATCGCCTCGTGCCCGGCTTCGTCGGTGATCGTCGCACCCAAAAGTGGCCGCCCGAGCCAAAATAGGTCGCCTCGATGCCGCCCTCGGCCATGTCTTCCTTCAGCGTGCGCTGGACGTACATCCGCAGCCCTTCCTTCTCGCCGGGCGGGCAGTAGTAGTGCATACCGGCGATGTACATGTCGAGCACGACCTTGTAGTCCTCGGGCTTGTACGAGCGGATGCGGATGTCCAGCTGTGGCTGCATCGCGGCGTCGGCGCCTCCGTCGTGTGGTGGAGCCATGGCGGACGATGGGTGGGCACTCCGTGCGAAAGAGGAGAAGAAGAACTGTGGACGGATCGACCAGCGTGTTGCGTTGGCCCGGGGAGATGAGCCATGAGCAATCTGCAACAATTGGGCACCACCGTGTCACTGGTTCACAGAACGCGGCCCGTGAACCCAAGAAGAGTCCAGGGTCTCTGATATTCAATTCTCCGTGTTTTGTCGTTGAGGATGAGCAAACATGGGCACCATACACAAGATTGTGGGATCTCGGCGAGACGCCCCCGCGGCCATTCGCGAAAGATAGAGCTTTGCAGTTCTTCGTCATGCAACCTCACACTACGGAGAGAGAGAGAGAGTGAGTGAGAGAGAAGTTATGCGCCTGCTCCATTGGTCCTCCCGTCGAAAGCCACACCTTCTGGAGTCCGTGGTTCTTGACCCACTTCTCGAATATGTTCGCCAGTATCGTTCTCGATGCCGTATCGTCGGTACTCGGTGCTCACTAACATGCGACGTAGCTCACAGGCGTTGCCAAGTTTGCCCCTCGAACCTCGAACCTCGAACCTCGAACCTCGTCCCCGTCTTCTTCGCCACAAGTGTCGACCCAGAAGTGGCCCTCCCGAGGCGAAATAGACGCCGTGAACGTCCAGCAGGGCGTCAGAGAGACTTTCTTCGACGTACTCGTGTTTGGCGGCATAGCAGAACATGTCGGCGTAAAATAGCTCTATTTTGTATCAATAAGATCCCGAGCAGGCACACTCGTTCTCAGTTACGGGGCTTCATTCTATTATGCGGATTTGGTGTCATGCAGCGAAGTCATCACACGAGCAGTTTCTCGAAGAAGACGATTTCAAAGTACGGATCTTCCGAGTAGACTTGGATCTTGGTCTGCGTGTAGCCGATCGAGAGGTAAAACTTCTGCGCCTGCACCATGGGCATCCCGGTCGGCAACCAGATCTTCTCGAGACCTTGGTCTGTCGCCCACTTTTCCACATTGCCCACGAGCATCTTGCCGACGCCGTGTCGACGGTACTCTGCGCGCACGGACAATCGACGTAGCGTGCACACTTTGTCGGGCTTGCCTTCCAGCCCGACCATCCCCACGACAACCTCGTCCCCGTCGTCCTCCACACAGGTCGCGACCCAGAAGTGGCCTCCCGACGCGAAATAGACGCCTTCGATGTCCGCGAGGTCGTCGTGGATGCATTCGTCCGCGTAGTCGACCCAAAGCGTCTTGATGACCACAGGGTCTTTCTCCTTGGCGGCGTAGTACTGCATGCCAGCGGAGAAGAGCTCGATGGCCGCCGGGAGATCTGCCGGCGTGAACGTGCGGATGCTGATGGTCTTTTCCACCGATGGATCGGATAGAATCGGAGCCATTTGTTCTCGTGTGGTTTCTAGAAAGCAATCAATTTGAAAGTGAGCGAAGGTCACGAGAGACGCCGAGCAGCGAGAGTTACACTTACGCAATCAGAGCACTTCCGCCGGGCGGACAGTACTCCATCATGCCGTCCACGAAGAGCGCGACGACGGCCGAGTAGTCGGCGCGCGTGTACGGGCAGATCACGATCGCCGCTGGCGGTGCCATGTCAACTCGTGGGGGCAGAGAAGATTAGAAAGTCTCAGTTCCAGCGAGACCTCGGTACTGTAGTGACGAATTAACTATTGAGTTTCAAAGGGTGGAGCCATCTCCCTCTCCTGCTCAAGGGATGTACCCAAAGAACTTGAGAACCACAGCGATCGCGTGTGACTGGGTTCATCGTGAACGTGAACGCGTACCGAGCTCTGTGCTTCTTGGGGAACTTGCCATGCAAGACCAACGTGAGCGTGCGAGGGTTCTTTATCCAAGCGTAGCTCAACGTCCGATCCGATACGGAGCATGTCATGGAGGTATCTGCGAGGCAGGCGCTGAAGAGCTGGCCAAATAGAATTCTCGATTAGGAGGCTGAACGACAATGACCGAGAGACAGCGAGGCTCACTCGGGCGTAGTCATGGACGGTGGTGCCTGGGATGGAAACGGAAGAAGCAAATTGACGTAGCGCCAGCGGACCCGTGCGCCTGACAACTCGTCAGGACTCCGTGTGAGGCTTTTCCTGCAGGATTCGCGTTTGACGTACCACTGCCCTTTGGTCTCATAGTCCTCCAGGCGGATGTGCAATCTCTCATCGATCACGAACACGTCGAACAAGATCGATCGACTGTCGCCTCCAAACGTCGTGGTACCTCCAAACGTCGTGGTGCCGCTCGCCCCTTTGGCCATTCTTCCCGACCGTCGGTTCTTTACGAGTGAGCAAGCGTGTGCCTCCCATGAACGATGAGACCGTTGCTTTTGCCGTGTCCCACATGATGGCTTAACGGTCGTAGGCCATCGAAAGCCACGAAGGTATTCTCCAGCGAAGCGAAGGATCTCTTCGTCGACATAGGAAGACACCCTGTGGTGGTGGTGAGCACGCGGTGAATCATTTCCTTTCATTTATTCTCCAGTCACGCGCTCGTGAGGAAGATGATCGATCGGAACGAACGCTCACGTATGGATACTGATGTCTGCGACGTTCTTCTCGAACGAGATCAAGATCTTGCTGGGATTCTTCGGTGCCGGGATTTCTTGGAACCGCACGTATCCGAGGTCAGTGTACAGTTGGATCGCCGGGATCATCTCACTCCCTGTCTCCAGGAAGACCATGTCAAAGCCATGGGTCACCGCCCAGGTCTCCAAGTGCGCGATGAGAACCTGGCCGATGCCACGACGACGAACGTCCTTGCACACGCTGAGCCGACGCAGCTCGCCTCGTTTGTGGGCTTTGCCCTCAATCGCAATGGAGCCGATGATCTGCTCGATGCCGCTTGCATCGGGAAGCGTCGCGACCCAGAAGTGGCCGACCGAGCCGAAATACGTGCCCTGGATGTCGGCCATGTCGCCTGAGAGGCTGCGGGTGACGTAGTTCCGTAAGCCCTGATTGGTGTCCCCGGGGCAGTACGTACCGACCATGCCGTCGATGAACAGCTCACGCACAGTCGCGTGGTCGTCCGCCGTGTACGAGCGGATCTTCAGGCCACCGCTGAGAGACGAGCACGCTCGCAGCTCGTCGGCCTGCTCGTGGGGCGCCATGCGACTCCGGCTAACCCTCACAATCGCGAATGACGCAACGCTGGACTGGTGACGGGATCAGTTATTTACCCATTTGATGTACAGTCGCTGACGGTCAAAGTACGACGCTAAACAGCAACTTCAATGCACGTGGATCGCCACGAGAATATTCCCCAAATGGGTTCTCGACTTTTCGAGGAAGCCGTCATTGCATGATCCCATGGATGGCGCTACGAATAGTAATATCGCCATCGTTTGGCGAGTTCGTTTGCTAATTTTGTCGACGCTGACAAGAGCATGAGGCCATGGCCGCGTATACAGCGCTGACGCCGAGACCAGCTGCCCACGCGATTCGTAGAACGACGGGCCATGGCTCGCAAGACGCCACCGCCGCTGCAGCTAGGCCACCAGAGCCTCGCGCTGCCGTCTGCGGGCCGCATGCCCATCATGCTCGCGAGCAAACGCAATCTGCAGAGCGCCAAGGAGACCCGCGAGCGGCCGACGCACGCGTCCGCCCACCACCTCCGCCAGATCGCCAAGCTCAATGAAGCTGCGGCGTCCTCCGTGACCAAGCCCACGCCGACGCTTGACCCGCTCAGCGTGCAGAAGCAGCTCATGCAGTCAGCCCACAAGATCAAAGTGCCGCCATCGCCGAGCCCCGCGCTGTCGCCGATCAAAAGCAGTCGCCCACAATCGAGCGGCGCCTTCAAAGCGCGCAAGATAGAGCGCACGCGCTTCCGTTACTTCTGTACGACTGTGGCTCCCGAGTTGCTTTATGGACTGACGCACTAGGTTCTGACGTGAATCTCTCTTGAGTATCCAGACGGACGCGGCGATCTCCCGCTCCGAGTCAACTTTGCCGGCGCCGTGCGCAAGTTGCAGTGGCAGGTGGACATCGCGCAGCTCGACTACGGCCACTACTTGCCCATGTTCATGGAGGGACTCCGAGAGCTGGACGAGCCGTACCACTTCTTGGCCGTCACGGGCACGATGGACATGCTGGAAAAGGGAGACGGCAAGCCGCTCACGTGCCTGCCGCTGCTCGTGCTGCCCATGAAGCAGAACCTCATGACGCGCAACCACAAGATCCTCTGTGTGCAGATGAAAGTGCTGCAGCGGCTCGTGCAGTGCTGCCCGTACGCGGGCGAGGCCCTCGTGCCTTACTACCGCCAGTTGCTCTCGATCTTCAACCTCTTCATCACCAAGCGCGTCAACTGCGGCGACGCAATCGACTACGCGCAGCGCCGACAGGAGAACGTCGGCGATTTGATTCTCGAGACGCTCCACATCCTTGAGCAGAACGGTGGGCCGGACGCGTTTGTGAATATCAAGTACGTGGATATCTGAGACGGTCACGGTCTCCGATAATGCTAACAGGTCTTGTTGTCGTAGGTACATGATTCCAACATACGAGAGCTGCGTGGGCCATAGCTGACCTAGAGACTAGCGAGCGTAGGAAGAGAGTAGGACCGCGAGGTCGTGTACAAAATAGTAGAATCGTTCTGTCCAAAGTTCAGTTTCCCCAGTGGCGACTCTTCAAGATCGTCAATTGCCACACTGTCGCTTCGAGGATGAAGAAGCGGCCAGTGCTCACGCTTGTCCCTCCGGACGATCAGCTTGACAGCGGGGGTCTCTTGCGGCCACCGCAGCCGACGATCAAGCCCGTCGTCCCCATGCGACTGGATACCACGGACGACGACAGCGACGAAGACGGGGAGGATGGAGATGATGGCGATGCGCTCGAGATCTCGTGCGACATCGGCGAGAATTCGCTCAAGAAAGGCCCCATCCACATCAACCGCACCGGTGTCACGTTTGTGCCTGTGGACGACACTGATGACGGCGACAGTGCACGACCCAAGTCGGCGGGCTCGCGACCGTCGTCTTCGTCCTGCTCTAAAGGCGGTTCGTCTTCCTCGGCGTCTCCGCCGCGGCGAACGACGACGCAAAAGCAGATCACGCTCGACGAGCTGCATACCTGTGGGCTCATCGGCCGCGGGTGTTCCGGCCACGTGATGAAGGCCACGCACAAAGTCTCCGGCCAGCTCTACGCGATCAAAGTGGTAAATAACGTCTATGACAAGGCCAAGCGCGACCAGATGTTGACCGAGATTCGCACGCTCTACAGCGTCGAGAGCCCCTACCTCGTCGAGTTTTACGGAGCGTATTTCAAAGACCACCAGCTCAGCTTGGTGCTCGAGTACTGTGCCGCTGGCTCGCTCGACGGACTCATCTCCACGCGCGCGCCGATCCCAGAGCCGATCATCGCCTGCATGGCCTTCCACATCCTGCGAGGGCTCGCGGATCTCAAGCAGACGCACCACTTCCACCGCGACATCAAGCCGCAGAACATTCTGGCGCAATCGGACGGCACGGTCAAGCTCACGGACTTTGGCATCGCGAGAGAGCTGGGCCACTCGCAGGACATGGCGCAGACGTTCGTCGGGACCTTCAAGTACATGTCCCCAGAGCGCGTGCTCAACGAGCCGTACAACTATAAGTCCGACATCTGGAGCCTCGGGCTCGTGATCATCGAGCTCGCGACCAAGATGTTCCCGTTCCGCAGCGCCAGATCCTACATCGACGTAGGACGAGTCGGCCATATTTCTTGTCCGTTCGCTCTCAGCTGACAGAATTTTAATAATTTACAGGTCGTGCAAAGCATTATCGAGTGCGCCGAGCCAGAGCTGCCGAACGAATCGCGCTTCTCCAGCGAGTTCCGCGAGTTCGTCGGCGACTGCGTCCGCAAAGATGTGGGTTTGGATCCGTCTCTTACCGAAGTGGCCTTCGTGGGCATCTCTAGTAACTGTGGTTGTGGCAGCCCAAGAAACGAGGCTCAGTCGATCGCTTGCTCAGCTCGCCGTGGCTGCAGCTGCACGGCGCTACGGACGGCGCTCGCTGTGCGACGCGCATCAAGAACTGGCTTGGTGGACGTACGGATAGTGACGCAAAAGTTAGCTCTCCTCGATCCCGGTCGACGGCTAAGGGTGGCGATAGCGAGGACGAGATCGAAGAGGATATCCAAGGAGAAGACGACTAATAGACATCGACGACAAGCCTGCGTGCTATTGAGTCTCTCTCCCATCGTTGTCCATCTAGGGGGGTTTAAGCAGTTCCACTCAGTCGTGGCCGGCGAGGAGGTACTCGCGCGCCGGCTCGTTGCGCTGGAACTCGAAGAAGCTGCGACCAGGGAACACGCGGCCTCGCATCGAGAAAAGCGCACTCATCAAGGCCACTGCAGCCACCAGCGTCAAGACGAGTCCGAGCTGTTCGATCGGCATGATGGTCGACGTGCTGCTTGGAGGTCGCTGCAGCAAACTGATCGCCTGCTGCGTTGCGGCGAAGGTCTGGGCCTGGCCAGTCGAAGTCTTGGACGCAGATCGGATCTTCTCGATGCAGCCGTCGAGCTCACGTGCGAGAGTCTCGAGCTTGAGCGTGCCGACTCCAGACGCCGCGTCCCAACCTGGGATTGCGTCATGACCCGCCGTGCAGCAGTCGTCACTACGTCCACCGCACGCGATGTTACCGTCCGTGATGTCCTGGAACACCTGTGGGCAAACGGCGTAGAGGCTGTAGATGAGCGGGTTCAAGAAACCCAACGCTGGCTTGCCCTGCTCGAGCCGCTGCTTGTTGAGCAGCGCGACGAGCGAGGACACGATCGGCGCGGACACGGACGTGCCATCGGTGCGCCAGACTTTGCCGTTCTGGTAGACTGGGAATGAGTGGCCCAGCGCCGCGATATCCGGGTAGGCGCGGCCTTGTGCGTTGAACTGGGTGGCGATGCCTCGCTTGGTCGCATAATCCAGGTACCCCTGTACAGCGTTCTTCTGGTAGTCTGGCTGTGCGAAGACGGCGCTAAAGCCACCGCCCGACGTGATTAGGTCGCCGTGCGCAGAGCTAGTAACACGCTCGCCGTACTTTCCATCGCGTAGACTTGACGGAACGAGAGACGTCGCGCCGACCGCTGTCACGTACGGAGAAGATGCCGGGAACATGGCGACAAACCGAGAGCACGGCTGGATCCCGCAGAACGCCGACAGGTGCGAACCCTGGACACCGGCGTCTCCTGCCGAGATGATGATGGAGATGCCTTTGAGCGCGGCCTTCTGAAACTCGCGGTTCACGGCATCACGGTAGCCGGCCGGTACGGCGCACTCCTCGTCTGTGTAACTGATGGACACTACCGACGGCGCTGGATCCATGGCGTTGACCGTCTGCATGAACTGAAGAAACGGCTCCTGATTGTCGTCCGCAAACACCCGCGTCGGGTCTCGCAGCTGCTGGTAGCACACCATCTCGACGTTGTCGGAACGCGCGAGACTCGCGACGACCTGGACGTCCAGCGAGGCCTCGCCCGTCGCGACCTTTCCGAGCGACCCGGGCACACCAGCGATGCAGTTGCCCGTGTGCTTTGGAGCGACGAGCGTGGTCGCTCGCTTCGGGTCGTACTTGCTCAGGAACTGCTTGAGATCGCCTTCCGTGTAGTACTCGTTCAGAAACGCCGAGACCACGATCTTGTTGCTCGGGTGCGTAGCGTTCCATCGCGCAAGGTCGTCGGGCACGTCGTATTGCTTGCGTACGAGCACCGGCGTCGCGAGGATGTCGCTGTTCGAGATCGTGTCGCGCAGCGACTTGACCGCGAACGGGTCTCCGTCCTGCGCGAGATACTGTGCCTGCGTCGGCGTCGGGAAGCTCTCGAGCCCGTCGATGAACAGCACGTGGCTTTCGATCTCTGGCGGGACCACGAACCCGTCCGCATGTGGTCGAATCACCTTCAAGCCGCCCTGCTCCTCGTGGGCAAACTCCAACAACTGCGTCTGGAACAGCTTCTCGGCCGTCACGACGGGCATGCGCAGCGTCACAAAGTCGCCCGAGGCGCTCGCCTCTGTCTTGATATCTTCCAGCTCGGCGTGGCTTGCGAGGAACGCTCGAAGCGCGTCCTGAGTCGCCTGGCTTGGCTCGTAATGGCGCTGCAGCTGGTCGGCACGGAGGAACTGGCCGTAGTTTGGCGACGCCACGTCGCTCACCGAGCGCACGAGCGCGTCCAGATCGCGCGGCGGCGTCGCCGAGCGCAGTGCGAGCGTGAACGCGACTTCTGCAGCCGCATCAGCGCGCTGCAGCGGCGTCCAGAGTGGCGAGCGCGCGCCGTGGACGACGCGCACGCGAGGCACCTCTCCATGCGGGTGGAGACGCCCCGAGACCTCCGATGGAGCCAGCGACAGCGCGACGGCCAGCGCCGTCACCAGAAGCGAGGAAAGCGCCCTGGACGGACGCATGACGACGCGCAGAGACGGAGGAAGCGAGAGGTCGGAGAAGAAGAGACTTCCGTCGGGATCTCTTCGACGGATGCGCCCACAACGTGCGGCTCTTCAGCGAAATTACCGTAACCACACTCAAATCCCTGTAATCTATCAAACTTCAAGACCGTATTCTATTGTGATAATTTGCAAACCTAAACCAGTTCTCTCATAATGTACCCAGGGTTACAGTATTGCACTCCTCATTCCCGCGCGATGTCAACCCACCGTACTTAATCGAAGGGTGACAGTACGCCCTAGTGTTTCCTCGCGAAGGCCAATGGAAGCACTGACCAAATAGAGGGACCAAGGGAAACGAGGCCATGTCGTTCGGTGCGCCCGCGGGCGCCACGCCGTACCCGAACCAGAACAACGACTACGACGTGCAGCCGGTGGTCGCCGACGGCATCCAGGACCTCGCGTGGAGCCCCGCGGCGAACGTGCTCGTGGCCGGCTGCTGGGACAACTTTGTGCGCTGCTGGGAGGTGCAGCAGCAAGGAGCGGCCTTCAACGCTGTCCCCAAGGCGCAGATCTCCCACGACGGGCCCGTGCTCTGTACGGCGTTCAGCTCGGTACGCTCGCGTGGCTTTTTTGCAGCTTCAGAAGAGCGCTGGAAGTCGAGATATGGAGGGGAATGCTCATGGTGCTGGTGGTTGATAATGTAGGATGGCAGCACGGTCTTCTCCGGGTCCTGTGACAAGACCGCCAAGATGTGGACGCTGAATGGGCCCGCGCAGGGCCAGCAGATCGCTGCGGTATGTCCTCGCCGTTCTGCTGACGTGTCGTATTAAAAACGACTAACACGTGGGTTATCTCTTCCGTTCCCAGCACGACGCACCGATCAAGGGCATTGCGCAGGTCCAGGAGGCCAACTGCGTGGTCACGGCGTCGTGGGACAAGACGATCAAGTACTGGGACACGCGGTCGCCAACGCCTATGGCATCCTTGACGCTCTCGGAGCGCGCGTACGCCATGGACGCCAAGTTCCCGCTGCTCGTGGTCGCCACGGCCAACCGCAGCATTGATATTATTGACATGCGCAAGCCGTCGGTCATCTACAAGTCGACGCAGTCGAACCTCAAGTACCAGACGCGCACGATCGCGTGCTTCCCGGACGGCACGGGCTTCGCCGTCGGCTCGATCGAAGGACGCTGCGCAGTCATGCACGTCGAGGAGAAAGACAAGAAGAACGACTTTGCGTTCAAGTGTCACCGCGATGGTAACGACATCTACCCGGTCAACAGCATCGCTTTCCACCCGTACGGCACGTTCGCGACCGCCGGCGGCGACGGAACCTACTGCTTCTGGGACAAGGATGCCCGCCAGAAGCTCAAGGCCTTCGCCAAAGTGTACGAAGATTTATACAGCGCATACCCACAGCCGATACTGACTATTTTTGTGCACACAGCAACCAATCAATCACAGTTGGCAAGTTCAATGCCCGCGGCGACATCTACGCGTACGGTGTGTCGTACGACTGGAGCAAGGGTGCTGAGCACTACAACCCGGCGCAGATGCCGAGCGTGATTCGTCTACACGCGGTGACGGATGCAGAGATCAAGCAGAGAAAGAAAGGAGGTCTGACAAGTAGACGCAGTTTCTGAGAGGCGCACGCGCGAATGTCGTGAGTGCGTCTTTGTGACCGGTGGGCAAGTGGAACTAATCGCGAAACTTGTTTGTGCCCTTTGTGCCGTGTAGTTGGTCGGTAAATTGTCAATGTGGCGCATTTCAAGATCGACGATCCTCAGCTTGGAGGTCAACGAGTACAACATCAGAATTCGAAAAGAAGAAAGCACTCGAAGAAGCATCAACACGGAACGCATTTTATCTGTCTGCAAATTTTTTGTTGTGCGGTCATTATCTATAGATTGTGTTTTCGCAGGGTTCCAGCGATGGGAAGGGATGTGTTATGGTCGGCTACGGGTAGGAATATGGCACACAGGAGTCGTGGACATCGACTTGGACCGAACAAAATCTATCAACTGAGTACATGAACCGAAGTAGCGAAGTCTTCAATAATCTGACCCGATGGAGTGTTGATCGACCATCTGATTGATGCGTCAGCGGCGTGGAGAAGATCCATCGAAGGGATGCGCCAGTCTCCAACCGACGCCGCTCCACGCGTCCGTTCACTCAGAGAATCTCCCCTTTAGACACCCGGAAAGATGACGGTGACTCCTATTGCTCTCGACGAAGAATCGGCACGAAGCATTGACAATAACCAGGCAGAAGACATCGAGAAGCGCATCCGTATCCGCTCGTACGAACCACGAGACCATGCGCAGGTGATCGACCTTTTCGTGCCTGGGCTTCTGAGCTATGCGAAGATTCCTGGTCAATCCCAGAAATTTTGGGACGACTATCTCGCCAAGAGCCTGAAGGGCGATCTCGCCGATATCCACGGCACCTACTTCGCGCCAGGCGGCCATTACTGGGTCGCAGTGGTCGACCGAGAGGATGGCGAGGAAGAGATCATCGGTATGGTCGCGCTTGAGCAGAAGAAGGACAAGCTCAACGGCGAGCTGCGTCGCATGTCTGTCAAGGCCGAGTACCGCCGCTACGGCGTCGGCCGCTTGCTCGTCCGGAACCTGGAAAACTGGGCGATTGAGCACGGCTTCACACGCGTGTTCCTCGCTGCTGGCTACGTTCTCGAGCGCGCCCATCGGTTCTACGAGTCGCTCGGGTTTTCCAAGTTCCAGGACAAGGTGCTGTGCGAGGACCCAATGTTTATTGAGGCCTGCTTTGAGAAGCATCTCGCCATGTAGGCAAGCAAAACATCCATTGAATGCCTTTGCTTGGCCCTTCGTCATCGTTCGTGCAAACACGTCGTGCCATCCAATCAAGCACCCTCATGTTGAACCAACAAATGATTCCGTCACAAAATACGGTGAGGTGTCGATAGAACAGGCATTTTAATTAATCGTGATTTAGAGGCAACTTGATTAATCTCACCATTTTTCAGAACGAAACCACAAACCGACTTGCACCTACTGCGTTCATTTTTTTTTTGTGGAAGGCTATCGCTAGTACATCACTGCGAATATTGAGCGCACCATAGATACGGAATCACTTCATGTTGTTCATGAAGTGCCATGATATCCATCCTTGCTGGGCCGCCCCAGCTATTGCCACCAAATCAAACGTATGATGAAGCTGATAAAGAAGAGGAAGAGTTGGCTGGGACGGACTATGGCCATCTCAGATTTCCTCAAGTGCAAAGTTTACGCCGTTCAATGGTCAGGAGGAGAATCAATGCAGTCTGTGCACAAATTAGGATGAGCCATCTCGCTGATTCTTGCGGTCACTCAATCCACCCTCAAGAAGTTTCCTCCAACGTTAAGTCAGTAGTTGACCTCATCATTGCAAACTGACGATCTTCGGCTTTCGTTCCTGGTGCGTCATTCAAGAATATCCCCAAGTAAAGACAATGCAACCACACTCCGTCAGCATCCGAGTCCGCTCGTACCTCCCAATGGATTACCAGGCCGTGATCGACCTCGTTATTCCTGGGATGATGATGAACGCTACTCTTGGCGGCCAGTCGACGACATTCTGGAAAGGCTACTGCGCCATGAGCTTGCGAACCGACCTCGCGGACATTGAGGCCACATATTTTGCCCCAGGTGGCCACTTCTGGGTCGCTGTAGTCGACGGAACAGACGAAATCGTGGGCATCGTTGGGCTCGAGAAGAAATCCAACGGCGACGGCGAGTTGCGTCGAATGTCGGTCAAGACCGAGTACCGTCGCTACGGTGTCGGCCGCTTGCTCGTCGCGGCTCTAGAGAACTGGGCCTTAGAGAACCAATTTACTCGCGTGTGGCTCTCGGGCGCCTACGCACTCAGAGGAGCCCACGCCTTCTACAAGTCTCTGGGGTACACGCACTTCAAGGACGAAGTGTACAACCGCGAGCCGCTCATCGTGCTCGGCTTTTTCGAGAAGACCCTAACTGAGATTAAACCATCGATCAAACAGTGAACGTTAACGGCCTCAGCACTTTGCCTGAGCTGCTGGACGATCGTAAACGCCATCATCACAGCCAACCCAGCTCTCCATGTTTCTAATCACCATCATCAAGCCAATCTGTTTGAACCATCTATACGGTACACCGTACCAGATACTCTGTGCCAACCTGTCGTGGACTTCAGGCAGGACCTGCTCATAATCGGATTCGCAGCACGACTATCGCGATGGGGCTCACGGCAAGCAAGGAGAACAGCCGGCGGCGCTTGAGTTCATCGACCAGACGCTCGCGGCGCACCCCGTGACGATCTTCAGCAAGTCGTACTGCCCGTACTGCGACATGGTACGAGACCCGACGGTTATCGGATACCGTGACCTGTTGGCCGACCCAGTGTGGCGCTTGAACAGGCCAAGGACGTGATGCGCCAGGCTGGCGTGCCGTACCACGTCGTGGAGCTCGATCTCAAAAGCGGCGAGCTCAGCGGGTCTGATATCCAGGGAGCGCTGACCACCAAGACCGGTAGGATTCCAAATGGAACACAAAGCCGATGGAAATGGTGAAGGCACTGAGGTTTGTTCGTAGGCCGCAAGACCGTGCCGAACGTGTTCCTGAACAAGCAGTCGATCGGCGGCGGCACGGACGTCAAGGCGCTCTTCCAGTCGGGTAAGCTCACTGAGATGCTCAAGGAGGCCGGCGTGCTGCAGTAAATACACGGCAAAACGACATTTCATATGCAAGTTTTACGGAATCGAACTACGCGCTTTTCTTGGCCCTGCGCACGTGGAGATCGATGATCTTTTTTTCGTTCAAACGCGACGCGAGCGAGTGGCCACAGGCTGTCGCAGGCGTGAGAAAGCCGCCTCCGGTCAGAGCGCCGTCCTGTTCGCCTTTGGCCAAGCAGATCGCCACTTCCGAGATCAGCTTGCTGGTGATCAAGTACCCAGGATCGCCGATGCCTGAGCACTCTCCTTGAGCTGCGAGCTTGCCGTCGTCGCTGTAGGCGTGAGCCTCAGCGCTGAAATACCCGCGCTTCATCGTGTTCTCGGAAGGTCCTTTCCCTGACTTGGGGGCTAACTTCCAGAGCAGCTTCCTCGTCCAGCGCCGGGTTGCCAGCGCAGCAAACGACGCCATCGCGAGTGTAATGAGCCAATTCATCGCGGTCTTGAGACTCATGCGTTCGATGTACACAAATTTGTCGCCGTACTTGTCCTCCATGAGATAGTTGGATCGCAGCACGACCTGCTGGTCGATCATGCCAGTCAGGAACAAGGCACTGCGAGCCTTGAGCACGGGGTCGTATGGCAGCTTCTTGGTCGACGTGTTTGCGCCCACGAGCTTTTTGTGGAGCTCACCGTACTCTGGTGACGTAAAGTAGTATGGCGTCGTCATGGCGCGCTTTTCATTTGGTGTCAGATCGTCCAGCATTGTCAGCAGGCTGATCACTGTGCCGCCGCTCGCGCCGCCCATCGACGACTTCCAGAAGTAGTTGACGCGGGAGAGCTTGGCGTTCAGCTCATTGTCAACTAGATCTGCCAAGAGGAACGTCATGAGATCCGACGGCACGGCCTCAAAGCCGCAGCAGTGGACAATGCGGGCGCCGGTTTGCTTCGCCTTGGCCTCGTACTTCTCCACGTTGGCCTTGGCCCATGGCATCTCGGCCGAGAGGTCGCAGTAGTGGACGCCATGCTCAACGCACAGTTCCACCATCAGCGCGCTGTAGATCTCGTACGGACCCGCGCACGACAGCACGACGCGCGTCGACTGCACGAGCTTCAGCACGGCATCCCGATCCGTTCCGTCCGCGACGATCACTGGAACTTGATCCACGACGCTCGTGTCCTGTCCGTTCTTCTCCAGTTTCTTCTTGATCGCTCGCTTGGTCTCGTCGATCTTGTCGGCGTTGCGAGCAGCAATCGCCCATGCCAGCGAAGCCTCTCGACCGACCGCCGTCTCCTGGTCAGCGAGAAAGTACTCGACCACGAGACGCCCCGTGAAGCCCGTGGCGCCGAAGACCGCGACGTCGAAGGGCTTGCGTTCGGTCGCCATTTGCTTGCACTGGAAACCTGGCTTGTGAGGGTCTTGCAGAGAGAAGAATACTGACTTCCTTCCATGCTCTCAACACTTCGAGATGGAAGATATCGGAGACCGTGGATTTGATTGGCTGTAACCGCCAACGAGAGATCTGATTCCTGCCTTTGGGCCAGAAAATGGCCCAATTTGAGATCTTGCGTGTGCTGCGCAGCAGTGGTGGTGCGCGTCAGGACGCAGCTGTCTCTCTGTGGACTATCCCTTCGTCTAGCAAAAACAAAATCACCTCTGAGATCACAATTCGAGCCTCGTGATCCACGAAGCACCCTTGCAGTACGACTCGCCCTTGACGGCTATCTTCGGTGTGCGCATGGGTCTCTGCGAGTAACCCTCGTTTCATGTCCCCTCACCTTCAGCATCCAGCACGAGAGTACTTGACAGCCCACGGAGGGAGCTCATGGGATCCGCTCCAATCCAGTTGGCAGCACTGCCCTAGGCCCAAACGCACCAACGATCTTGGAGAGGCAGTTGACCACATGAAAAGCGCTTGACTTCGGGATCGTTTTGCGAAGAATCTCGACAGCTCCCCCACCTCGGTACGTCATCACCAGAGTGGACTCAAAAATTTGCGACGCCGGCCAGAAGTGAGTTCTTAACCGACAGCTTCACCAACGAACCAGCAAATAACGGGAGGACGTCAGTCACCCTCTCAACAGCGACCAAAAGTTCTTCATTCCCGGGGGACTCAAACCAGGTGGTAACTACAAACAACGATCGGAGAGCCAGTCCACGGGCTGCACCTTAAAGCCAGGGAGTGTTACCTTGCAGGGCTTCGCAAATTCCGGGCGCGATCATGGACGACGAGTGGGTTCCGGAGACCCTCTCCGCGCTGCTCGAACTGCCGCCGGATCCGGACGGAGCGTCAGCGCAAGCCACGGTGGCGTCCGCGGCGGCGCACCTCATCGTCACACGGAATCTCTCTATGCGGCAGGCGACGCTGATCTTGCGCGAAGGGAAATGCGACGAGCGCTCCTGTCCGGTCGAAGTGGTCAGTGGGGGGCAGGCTGTCGCTACGCACGAACCGGTCCCGGAACCTGAAGGTGGAGGGAACGGGGAGCAAATCGAACACGATGAAACGATGTCTGGGACCGCGCCTTTGGAGGTCGACCTCGCCAAGCAGTCTGCAGCACAGCTTCTGGATTTGCTAGTGCTGCACCTTGATCTGTCCGATGAACAAGCCATTCTCAACGCCAGGCTCCTGCTGGTGGCCATCTTCACCGAACAGCTCCGTCAAGCAGCCAGGGGAGGGCGTCATGAGAAAAATCCGAACTCGCACTTGCCGAACCTCAAGGCCAGCGAAGTGGACAAACTCTACGAATATGCGGTCACTCTTCGGCGATTCTTTGCGTCACCAGCCGGTGCGGATTGGAGCCATGATGCTGGATGTTGCGACCGCGGCCTTCCGGCCCACTTGGACGCTCGAACGGACGCTAGACCAACGAACTTTCTCTGCGAAAACTCCACGAGCGCCACCGACGAATGCATGGACGCAAGACGGGCCTCATCCCGCGGCCATCTGAGTTTCCGGTGTTTCGCTTCGACCCGATGACGTACCACAGAGGAAGAGTGCACCCGGTACCGCGCGGTATGCGAACAAGAGCACGCATTTGCCACGGCAACGCGCACCCCCACAGATGATGAGTGGGCCATCCTGCTCGGCCTCATGGCCGGCTTAATTATTGCGTCATCGCTGCCGCAATTTTTGAAACGATGCTGTGCGATATCTCAGTTGGTGTGGATCCATACGGAGATCATCCACCGGGCGGAGGGAGAGCTCTGGGTCCCACTGCCTCGTATGTCCAAGGTCTTCAACTTCAATCAAACTACTCGGCGACTGGTCGAAGAACTCCGTCAAAGTGCACTGCACCAGAAATGGTCCGATGAACGCTTCGAACGCATGCTGACACTGGTCAAGTCGGTCGTGTACAACCCGGAATTACACTCGCTCTATTTCTTCTTCTTCACGAAGGCAGACGCGGCCCTCTTTGATGGCATAGTTATCCCATTTAGAGCGTCGCGACTGTCGCTTCGGAATCCGGACGTAAAGTTACGTCGGAGCGAGAACTCGGCTGGCCTGCCCACAGATGCTGACGACGGATTGGAGAACGACAGATATCAAGCGAACTACAAGCTCCGACTGGTGAATGTATCGCGCACCCTGGATCTAGCAACGGTAATCGCGTATCTCCAGGCTCTCACAGCCAACGACCTCAAGTCGGGTGTCCCATTGGACACGTACGGCCAGCATGCGGATGGCTCAGTCATGTGGGACATCTTCAGCAAGCACTACCAGTGCCCCGCGCACTTGAAGGACGTGTATCGGATTGATTGGAATGGCCACCCCATTCTCATCCAACACCAGCCTGGTTCTGGGCAGCAACCCTGCCTCCAATGTGCGCGCGTTGGACATGCCACT
>JAADVR010000491.1:0-25832 GCA_023335855.1 Pythium scleroteichum | reverse complement strand
CCGCGAAGACCGCTAAAGAGAAACGTAGTGCGATGATTAAGAGGTCGATATCAGCCTACGAAGATCTCACAAGCGACACGGTCTCCGGAAGTTTTACAACGGCGATTCCCAAGCCGGCAGAGATATAGTTCACTTTAACTCGATGCATTTCGTATTTTGGATTGGCCAGTCATATGTGTTTGAGTCGGTGGGAAAAAAATCAATCGAAAACCGCTAGCAGATCGGGGCGGTAAATTCTGTCGTTATCGGTAGTCATAATCGAACCTATATTCCTGCTTAATGATCCTCGTTTCAGACGAGGTTAGGTGACTTGGCCTTGTTTGTAGTCGGCTAGTCCATAATTAGATCTCGTTGATTCGAAGCAGCCAATCAAAACACTGCGCCAGCCATAATAATAGCAAAAAGCTCGTTTGTCCGTGTTTTCAAGGACATTCGAGGCCGACACGCGGCCTTACTTTGATGTTGAGAGTGAACTTGAGTCCTCGAATAAGTACGAAAAGTTCCAACACGAACTGCTCCTGGACATCCTTTCCAATGCGGTCTCAGCGCCAAATGGAATCCAAAGTCTCATGGAACGGCTCCGGCTGCATCTTCGGGGCGGTCTTCTACGTTGCCGAACTTACCACTTTCATGAAGAGAGTTGGTTACCTCCCGAGTTGTTTGATTGCCTAAATAGAGGCAACCCCTATTATTACGAATATTAGCCAATCCGATATCGTTGTTTTAGCACAAAAGAGGTCAAAATAAGCGATGTGTGTTCGCATTGCTCACCTGATTTAGGAAGCTCTATTTGAGAGGTATTGTGCGTGAAAGGCACAATACAGTACATGGTGCGCGCTTAGCCCCGACGAACTGAACAGTCCTTCTTGCGCCGAGGTTACAGTACACTGCGGTCCGGTCCATATTGTAAAGGACGAAAGGGGTGGCGGAACAAACGACTCACTGCCAATGAAATGCGTGATTAGAATAGTAATGACCTCGACCGGAGCTTCTCCTTGAGTGCGCCAATTTCATCATTGTTTTTACGACAGTAATGGCTGATGATTCTGAGAACGAGGCTGTGACGTTCCATCATGCGGTCGCATCTGGAGCTGCAGCTCGGTGCTCATGATCTCCATGAAGCAAAGCGCGCCTCTATCGTCTTTCTACCGAAAAGACTCGGGAGCAGTGACGCTGCCTTGAGAATGATCGTCTCCTGTGAGACCGGTCGCTCCTCCTTGATCCAGATGATGATGCCCTCCTCGATGGAGTCGGACGCTGAGACGCGACCACTCCCACCGACTGTAAGTGCCTTCGCTCGGCCGGTCTCGCAGGCAGCGACGATGCGGTCACGCTTCGTCCCCAGGTCTGGAGCGTTTGTTGCGTCACGCTGACCGACCGAGCGTACGCATTCCTGTTGGCCTTCTCGTCGACCTCGACGAGTTCAAGCCATTCGCCAACCACGAGCAGCTTGGGTTCGTTTGTAAAGTCGAGAGGAATGCGCTTCCATGGTGTCGTGTCGGAAAAGTGAAAATAATGATGCAAGATGCTCCCGGCGAGGGGTGACCAGAGCTTGTGGTGGGCATGGAAGGACCTAGCCTCGATCATATTGTGGTTTCTATTCAAACTTTCAGAGGCCGAACAATCGATCGTGCGAGGTGTTCTGCCAGGAAATCGTTCACCTGTAATATATGATCATTTCCATTTGTTATCAAAGGTTGAAGTTGACTAAGAGAACCGTTCCCCGTTCTGGAGCCCGACCGGAACACGAGCAATATGAGCGAGGAAGAACATGACGCTGCGCTCGCCATCACACTCACGATCACGCCTGACCCACGCTTGAGATCACCGCCTTAACCTATTCTAGTGGATGACGCTGACTCATTCTTCGGTCTTCCCGACGCCCAGCAACACGGGCGGATGCCGCAAGCACCTCCTATCCTGGAATCATTACCCGCAAGTTCCACCCGCGCTGGCAATCGTCTCGCCATGCTACTTCACAGTCTTCTTGATCCAACCGAACTCCATCTTCGGCTTTGCGCGTTCGTGTGTCTCCGTATCCCGAGCGTGACCGTGCGCCTCGACAGACCTTCGAGTCACCAAGGACAGAACAGCATTCTCTAGTCGAAACGTCTACCAGTACAACGATTCCTTCACCTCAAACGGCACCACACCGCTTCGAGCTCAAGATGCAATTGATCACGAAGAAGTCGTACAACGAGCGAGATACGTCCGGTGATATCTTCGCTGCTAAGTTTTTTGGTGGACCAACGTTCAGTGTCATCACGCAGAAGCAATGGGACAAGTACAAGCCCTACGTCAAAGGAAGGGCGGTGAAATCGGAGGGTGTATGGACGATGGTCCCTCCGAGATTCGCCGATGGGCGTACGCTGATGCAGTTTAGGTTCAGGCGGTATCCTATGTCAAGTGAGAAGAGCGAGGAAGCATGGAACCAGTGGGTCCTGTCGACACGCGGAGAGGCCGCTCAGTTGCTTGTGTACAAGTACTGACTCGCGATCGCCAAGTCGAGTGATTTGACCGCATCCACGATGGCGTGCACTACACCGCGTGAGACTGATCGCGCTAGCGCTGCATCCGAAGCAATGGTGCGTGAGATCGTACAGAAACTACAAGACAGATGGGGTAAAACCTTTCGTGGCGAAGCAATAATCTGGCGGACGTGGGCCAACTCCATAGACTTGGAAGGCTGAAATTCAGAAACCACCCCCTGACTCGATACTCCGTGCTTCCCCTCCCGCCACATCTTCTCCCCAACAGCACGTGGCCGTGATGAATCGATCAGCAAAGCTTGCATTGGGTTGTGTCATGGTATTGATCAGAGAAAATCAAGAGGTACAACGAGAGATTGAAACGGTGTTGAGGCGTGTGTAGCCACTGAAGAAGTTTGGCCTCGCAGAAAGAGGTCATCGAGGGATTCATTCGCAATGTCCTCCCCCTTCCCCGTGAAGACGCTGTCGACCCGATTTCAAGTATGGAGAATATCCCCGATACCAAGCACGCCTACTGACTTGCCTAGGTCAATACTTCATGGTTTACCAACAGCAAGTTAAGTTTTCCATTATTAATAGATCTCCCCATTTTTTCAATGAATCTCAGCTCGTCTTCATCTTCATCATTATCAGATGCACCTCCCCAGACGTCTGGAACACGAAGCTGCTCTGTCGACATTGGCCCACATGCACCAAAGTGCGCTTCATTCTCCCAGCCACAGTGCTCAAAGACTCGTGACATGTCAAAGTCCTTAAAAGGACGGAATGTCTCGACCACAAAAGGGAGCAAGTTGCGACCACTGGACTCACTGTAGAAACGCTGGAACGCGCGCTCGACGTAACCAAATAGATACTCGATCGGGTTGAAAAATGGACAATATGCCGGAAGAAAAATAACAACTCCAATGCTTCGCAGGAAATGAGGAACCCCAGGGTGTCTGTGGATGGGTGCGCCGCACCATCCATGATGCACACCGGATTCGGAGCAGGGTATCGATGAACACCCCCATTCGGGGGGGGTACGCGAAATCCCAGTAGTTGTAGAAAAACTGATGGCAGTCAAAAGTCCCCTCGGTGTTGTCAATGTCGAAATTTCCAAAGATGCCGAGAACTGCAAGAATTGACACGCGTGGCTTGCGTTGAAAGTCACCCGAATTGCTAACTTCTGTCCTTTCGGGCAATAGCCACGCTTCCTGAGCGTCCCACGGTTATCAGAACCAACCTCGTCGATAAAGACCAGGTTGTGATGGTGCCAGAGTTAGATCGTGGTTCGGCGGATCGGATTGGACAGGTTTCTCGGACCACAATAGATCAAAAACGACCTAAAGGGCTGCAATGCACAATATCCACTAGTTCGTTTCACGATCAGGAGCAATCAAATTTCGATGTACCTGCCATCCCTGATAAGTCCGGCCCGAGAGGAAGATGTGTAGATGTACTGACCCACGTTCCCAGAAGTGGCGTCTTACGTCAGGAAGATGGAGAATGAATCAACCGAAACCCAAAACTTTGGGCGCCAAAAGGCTGTCCCTGGAAGGTGTCTTGTAGCTCCCATGTCTGTTCATAATTATTCTCCGACTCCCCCACAGCCTCAGGTTTCATACGCTGTCTGGAATGTTCTCGCGGTAGATCTTCTGACGTGGTTCGGAACTCACCAAACCTAACATTATATACTACTTGAATTATCTATGCTCTCTCCATTCAAACACAATGTTCTTTCGGTTTGTATGTCTCAGCACCGCTCCTGATCGCGAAACGAACTGTATGAACCCAGTCTCATTTATTAGTGGTTCTCACAGTTCGAAGGCAGGTAAATGTAGGCAAAACTGGTCAATCACAGCGAACGTACAGGATTCCTTCACTACCCCTTTTTCCACACACATGCCCCAGCAAAAAACGCTGAAGGCACGAAGTTCAGCTGTAGGTTTTACTGATTGGCTCCATTTAGCTGGTCATTGGGCCTCGCCGCGGGCGCACCACAAAGCACAGGAACACGAGGCTTGTATTTGGCGCTGGTAAGCCCAAATACAAGCCTCGTGTTCCTGTACCGCGTTCCCGCGAGCTTAGAGAAGAACGTAGTGTCCTCCCACTCATCCTCGCTCTCTGATTCGTCACTCGAGTCGTCCAGCGCACGTTTGAGTGCCATGACCTCCAGCCAGAGCGTAGCGGCAGCTCCTAGTGCCAGGCTTTCCCATTTTTCTTTTTGGAGTGTTTGGTGATCGTTTTCTTCTCGCTTCTTATTGGGTGAAAATACATCCGTAGGCAATTTCTGAAGCCAAACGGTTCTCGTGGTTGATAGGTTGCAGGGATGCGCTGATTGGCTAGTTTATTCCTACCTACAAAGTGCCTGCCTTCCAACCGTGAGAACCACAATTGTATCGTCCCACAAAGAATTTGGTTTGTCTGATATTGTTTGAGTTCTGTCCAGTGTCAGTGTAGCTCGCGTGGCCCAATGGATACGGCGCTGCCCTCCTAAGGCAGAGATTGCGGGTTCGAGTCCCGCCGTGAGTAATTAAACCCCATAATCGGAAAAGCGGTAGCGTTGTTCGGAATTTTGCTGGGTAGCACGCCAGCACGCATGCCTCACCCGATGCCCCAGCACTACGGCACCGCCTAAGACCAAGCCGACTTCGATTACATACCGCGGTAACTCGAGATCCGTCAGGATTTGTTGCCATAGGTACATGATGTGATGCTTCGACCGTTGCTCCGTGGTTTGGCAGTCCAGTCAAGCTATTGGTTCCTGCAAGATTCCGACCCCAACTTGATTTGTTGTGAACCTCAGATTGTCCAGCAGCCGAGTCCGAATAACACATTCTCTTCCAGTGTCGTCCAGTGCACTCGATCTGGTCCGCACCGTTGCTGTACTGGGAAGGCCTGTTGGGGCAATGTCCAATGTGGCACGATAAAAGATCATCTAGAACAGATTGAGAACGTCGACGACGTTGAGAATCAGTACGATTATATTCGATTAAGATGATCCTCTTTCACAAAATCCGAAATCCTTATCCGTGTCTCGTGTTTCCGTTGCAATGAATCTCTTCTCGGTCGAATGCAGACCAACAGGACCAAACACACCACCAACTGACAACCGACAGCGCACGAAAAGGTTTTGCCATGCTGAACGACTCAAAGTCTGTGAAAGAATCATCAACAAAAAGGAGCAGATGACTTGACTGCTGCTGAAAGGCTTTACGATCGAGTAGGTCCGGTATTTCGACACTTCAAACGTTCCCATCTGACAAATGGTGAACATCACTAGGCCGTTGTACAGATTGAGAGGCATATTGTGCTTTTCATCAATTTTGGTTGTTTGGACCCCAAGTCCTCTGGATAACACCCCAGAACAAAGAGGGGTTAGGGTAGAAACTACTTTTTGACACGTTCTTGCCTTAGATCAGGAGGTGGTTGGAAAGGTTCATCCAATCAGATGGGAGATGCGGTATAGAATTCTGTCCGGATTGTTGGCTTGTCCTCAGAGTGAACGAGGAGTCGCGACCATTCGGAGCCATATCGAGATATGCCGACTGATGATGACGTTCTCGAATGACCTCAATTGGAGAGCAATTGTACTGGTGTTTGTGTACGGCATTGAACCTGCTTTCGTTGGGACAGTGCTGGGTCATCGACAACAAGCATTCGACGCTGGGTTGCTCGGTTTGAGCGCACAGGCAACCCAGACGAACCGGTTAGCCCAAGCGCGAAAACCGCTTTCTTTCGTGGAGGAATACGTGCTGTTCCACCCATGCTAGGGTCCTGATCAGCTCGTGTTTGTGGACGAGACGGCCAAGGACGGGATGTAAGGATGTGACTGTGATGTTTCGAAAACCTGGCTCACGTTAACTTCCTACAGAAGCGTATGTCGTCAACGTCCTCTGTAGGGCCGGCAACGGGTTGAATCGGAGCACGATACGGGGGACAAGGCGGGTAGTCGGGGAGGGGAGACCAAGTGCTCGTCGTAGGTCAATGAGCTTGATTCGCGCCTGGACGTCTGCATACTCTAGTTCTTCGTGGCGGTGCGCCTCGCTGCGACGCTGCGACGCTGCATCTCATCGACGTATTGGAGCTGAGGTTGCCTCCGCCGTGCCTCACCAGCAGCCGTTCTCTTTGGTCCAGGCAGGTGTGACAACAGGTTCGGTCCCACCACCTGTCCCTCAAGTACGAGTTACACTCAACTTCGACCAAGAAGACGACACGATTGAAGCCTCAACACGTACAGCGATGAACCAGCTCATCGTCCACCCGATTGCGAAAACGCCAGAATGATTTCATTGTAACAGGAAATTCATTTCGGCGATATCCTTCAAAAGCTCTGGGCGCAATTCAGTGGACGCATTAAAGAACTCGCAGTCCGCGACTACTACGACGGTTGGTCACTTCAGACTCCAGAGATTGCTGACTGGCAGAAGGTGATGTAGTTCAAGGTGAAGAAGAAAGTCGTTCATCCAGAACGGTCCGAGCGAGAGTGGTGCCGTCAAACGTCGGGGTGAAACAGTTGCTCTTCTACTGTACAAGTACGGCTGGGTTATCCAGACACAACAAGCACTCGACACGTTCAAAGCTGCGTGGTTCACTCCCGAACACGTTGATCGTGCTGGTGCAACGGCGGAGCGAAATCATACTTAAACACGGTATGCATGCTGTATCTCTGAAAATGCCAGAATGCCGTGGTGATGAACGGTGTTAGATTTCGTATTCTCGATTCAACATAGTGACGCCGAAACGCGCGCTTCACGTAGCAGAACAGAACTTCAATAGGGTTGTAGAATGAACAATGTGCTGGTAAAAATATTGGTCCAAATCCTCGGCTGCGGAGGTAGTGAACAAATTCCTGGTGTCGAGTGGATTGTTGCGCCATCAAGAATCCAAATGGAGTGGCGTCCTGGATATCGTTGGATTTCCGCGATTGTTGAGTCGATACGACGCAAGTCGATCAAATGTTCCCTCGACGGCTGTGTAGTCAATGATTCCTTGGACGCCGATAAAGGTCAACACGGACACCTGCGGCTTCCTCTCAAACTCGCCACGGAATGCTATTGTCTCACTTGATGGCATAGCCACGCTTCCGAATCATTCCGCGAATATCAAAAGAAATACCATGTTGCGGTGCGTCCAGTCGAGGTGGGGTTGTTGGTCGATCAAGTCACAGCCGCTTGTCCAAACTGATTCATGGTGATGCCAGCTCCGCGGGTGTGTCAAAGCTTGAGGCCTTTGTAGCGCTATGATAATGGGTGGAAATGCAGCGAGAACAGCACAGACTTGAAGCTTGTTTTATGTTGCGACGCGCACCGTAATTGTGCATTCAGCATGCGCGGACACTGAGTCGAGTCCTCGATGGTTTGTTGAACAGCGGTTACCGAATAGAGTGGGTCTGTTCACACTGGGTGATGCACACAATGGAACGCTGACAGAATATTCTCGGGGAGCCCAAGTCCAACCCCCCGCATTCACGGGATATGGTTGGCGGCGTCACCGTTCGAAGTCCAATCGCGAAGTTCCCACCACAATCCTTTTGAAGCGCCGATGGTGGATGATCGACGACAAACCCAGAACGAAGCTCCATTGCAACAAGAGCCATTTAGTTTTGGGTTGAGTTGAAGTTGTGTCTCATGAGAAACGGCACGTCTGACTGTCTCACATGCGAAACACCACGTCTGATTCTTGGCTCACACACTCGACTGTTAGACAAATGTGTTGGGATCAAATCAAACAAAATATAGTATTTTGAATCGTGCCTGAGATCCCAACATGAGCGAATGTTGAAGCCACCAGTTCCGACCCAAAATTCCAACTGGTCTGGCATGGATCTGTAACAGAGATCAGATCGAACCAGAGTTTAGCTTCGCCGATATTGATGAGAAATGTGACAGAAAGGTTGGTCTGCATATCGCTGGGATAACAGAGCTTCACATGCTTATGTGTTATTCAGGTAGAATTAGCATTCAACTCTTCCGTGTGAAAACACCGCAGAGCTGTGCCGTGGGCCAGGAGGGCCAATGCCACAGAACCACATTGCTGAGTGTCCGTTGATAGACTAGATTCTTCGCACCGATGCTGGCTTCAATATGTTATAGTCGTTGTTGGCCGAAGCCAATTTCTCTTTTCCTCTCTTCCTAGTTACAATGGCCAAGCGCGCTCGACACGAGAGAAAGACATTAAAGCGACCACGCAATCAACCGCAGACCAAAGTGCACACCCGTGGGCGCGTCGAAATGACCAGGAAGGGGTTTGACAATTATGCATGGATGCTCCTCGGAGGAAATCCAAAGTTCAACGCATTAATGACTACGCTCTTTGACCACTCCGGCAAGAGCTTGTGACAAGCCAGGCAGCTCGACCGACGGAGGTCAAGTTCTACAAAGTTTTACTCCCTTTATTCGACTCAATATCGGCGATGAAAATTGGGTTTCATGATCTACCGTTCGCGGTGGACGATGAGTAGGTTTGGCATCTTGTGCCTGGAGCAATTCACCTCCCCTCGCCCAGAGATCTGGCAGATCCGGCGTATTATTGGTTCGTTCAAACGGGATGGAGTATTTTACTATGAGGTCGAGTGGGAGAGCACGATAGAACCCCACGCCTTAATCCCCGAGCACCTCATCCGCGAGTTTGAGCGTGAGCAACGGAAGCGTGTGGAGAAGGCGTTTGTGTGAGAGGTGTCTCGCTGGCTCCCTCTTCGGAGGAGAAAGACCCGAGTCCCTTTAAATGTACGTTCGCTCTTTCTTGTGTCTAAGATGAAACGTGACTCTGGCAGGGGCAGAGGAGGTTGTTACCCATGAATAACGCTGCATAAGAAATCACATTTACTCATCTCCATATGGCTTCACCGATGTTACACAATGGGAATGGGCAAACCGGTCGAGGGGGCGTGGTCTTGACAACCTTGACCAGGTACTTGAGATCCTTCGTGTAGTGGTACAGGGTCTCGTCGTTTGAGTAGCTCGCCGCGCCTGGGGATGCGATTTCCCAGGAATACTGTATTGACCAGCGCGTCGGCCCACATGAGGTGAAGCAGACCCGAGTCCCCGAGCAAGGCCGACGGCATCTCCGTGAGCGTTCGTACGGAGCGCTCGGTAACTCAGTTCTGGTGGGAACTGTAGCGCACAAAGTACTCCTGCACTATGCGCTTTCGCTGCAGCAGGCGACGGAGTCTTTGTTCAGAAACTCGGTGCCGCCATCGGCGCGCACGACCTTGATCTCCGACACGGACAACGAGGCTTGTCGTTCGAGCAGATTTAGGAAGGCTCGCACCTTAGGCGCGGCCTCGGCCTTCTTCTTGAGCGGATACGCCTGTAGAAAGCCAGTTGATAGCCATGAATTAGCGGTATCCCTCATGTGACCTCGCGACCAGGTCGCTCAGATCGGCGTACACCACTCCATCAGCAACTTGGCTTCTGTGAGCGCGCAGACGATGCACATTTGGCGCATGGCGCCTTTTGCCACGCGAAGACCTCTAACCGACTTGCTCTGGCCATTCGCTTCAGTGTCTGGTAGTTCATGTGCCCAAGTCTTCGGTGCCAATACTCAAGGTCAGTACCCAGTACCGAAAGGGCCGCGGTGCAACTTAGTCGATTGTCGGTGAGTGCTTGGTCTTTGGTGACGAGCGGATACACGCCATTGAGGTTGCGCGCAATGTGCGCGACCTTGCGATGTCGGCCATGGAGCACGGTCGCGCCGGTTGTCGTGAACGAGACTTCGTGACCAGAGTTTTTGAGCGTGGATGCCGAGAGCAATGTCTTTTCAAAGTTTGGCACGTAGTAGACATTATCGATCTCGAACTCTTGGACTCCACACTGCCCTCTTCCGTTGTTGTCGGCGACCACCTTGACTACCAGCTTCCCTCTCAGTCTCGCGACGACCAAGTGACCATCTGTAACCTTGATCATGAGTGACTTGCCTGAAGTTGTCTCCGTGAGACTGTCGTGTTGGCCGGTCAGGTGGTGCGACGCGCCCGAGCCCAGTGGGATCGGACTCCACCTGACGCCTGCGCCTCACTCGTCAGCTTCAGCGTCGTCCTTGTTGTCCGACCCGCGTTCTTCTTCTTCGTATTCTTCTGCGGCCAACTGCGCAGTGGCTTCACCTTCGTCGTCATCTTTCTTCTTTTGCAGACACTTCCGACAGAACTCTGGGGTATTACAGACCCCACCACACTCGTGGCACACGATCCCAGTGCACCAGCTCGGCGCGTTCGTTGCTTTACGTCTCTTCTTCCGTTCGCCTGAGAGGGTCGCTTCTTCGGGTTGTCGCATCTTCGCGCCTTCGCCTTGGCTTGGGCAGCGTGAGACTTTGCGTTATTGTCCTTCGCCTTCGGGGCCTGAACGCCTGGCGCGAGTGCTTTTCCTTTTGCCTCTCTCTCACGCAACTCACCCGTCCGACTCGGCTTTGCGTGAGAGTATCGAGATGGCGTTCTTGAGTTCACGCTCGGGCGAGTCGCCCTACAGGGTTACCTTTGCCTCCAAGAAGTCGGTATACTTGGGATACGAGTTGCGAGCGAAAGCCACGAGCGCGTGGCGCCCATTCGCGGGCACCGACTTGCCTCCCTCGAGTGCGTCAGCCATTTGGAGAAGACGGTCGGCGTACTCATGGTAAGTCTCGCTCCACTTCCTACGCTCGCGCATGATACGGTCTGCGACGTCAACGCCGAGGAGCACTGGCCTGAACTCATGAACGAGAGCGTCGCAGGCATCCGTGAACGTGGCGACGGGGTTCGCTGCTCGCCAGTTCCGGTACCACCGGAGCGCCATCCATCGCAAGCAGGGGCCGGAGTATTTAAATACCGAAGTGATATTATTCCAAAATCGCGAGAGAATAATAAATCAAATACTCGATGGTATTTCAAGGCATGATCCACACAAGTAGATCTCGACGTTCTCCTCTTGATGGCAGAGGTTCTCGATCGTTTTAGCGCCCCGCATGTCCTTGTTGTAGCGCAGCATCCGGTCGCCGGAGGAGAGCCTGCGAACACTGCGAAAAGAGCAGCAAAATGGCGACTGGCTGATGCGCACCCATCGAACATATATCCGAATTCTGGTGGCAGCAACGCCTTGACTGACTCCCGCAATTCTGGAGCGGCAGATGTGCAACAGATTGTGCTCGAAACGATGGTACACATCCTCGCGTGGAGAACCATAAAAGGGCAACAGGCGCTCGTCCTTCATGACGAGCACTGTCATCGAGACCCCTGCAGCCACTCGATCGCGCCGCGGTCGCGCCAGCGCTCCTCGAGCTCAGCCCGTGGAACTGGAAGCTCTCGTCGAGTAGGTCGGGCTCGCGCAGAAACATGAGCTGCATGGGCCGGGCCACTTGTGGTGTAGCGTGACGAAGCAGATCGCTGCACTCGCCCCCGCCGCGACGACGTCGCCACGGTGTTGCGGCGGTTCGACATGAGGTCGTCAACGTCGACGCCCATCATCGTCAGCGACGCCGCGTTGCGGGATCAGTTTCATGGCTATCTGGAGAATGCTTTACCACCCGCAGCTTGTGAGAGAGGCCTGCTGGCGTCAAACACCCAACACAATGGGTGGTTCACCTGTATTTGGGTGTGATCCGTGGTCCGAGAAATAATAAATAAAATACTCAGATAAGTATTTTTTTGTATCAGTATTTTTTTTTCCCGGTCCCTGCTCGCAAGAAGAGCTTCAGGACTGCCTTCTTCACTTCGTCGGTCCACACTTACCCGGCGAGTGCTTGAGCATCTTCGATCTGCTCAGTCAGCACGTCGCGGGACTCGCGAACGCCGGCATCGAACTTGCTTGCGGCGACAGTGCCGTCGATTAGCTTGGCCTTCAGGTTCCGCAGATTGATCTTCTCCGTTCTCTTCTCGATCGCCGCGGTGTCGTCGTTGGCTTCTCCACGCCCCCCCCCCTCGTCAGCTCCATCGGGCTCTAGCTCGGGCTCGTGTTGCGCGTCACTGCCGGTTTGGCGCGGCGCCCCACCGTCGCGGTTTAGCGCCACAGCTATGGCCGCGAGCGCGGGCTCCACCGCGGCAATTTGCGCGGCTATCGCAGGGTCGATCGCCGCGGCGGCTCCTGGCGGTGGCGTCGCTTGAGTGCCCTGAGCGCTGCGTCAACCCGACGAGGCTCGCGAGCCGTTGGAGTCGGCAGCTGCCGGCGTCGGTTGACTTACTGCGGTGCCGCCACGCGTACTAACTGCCGTGCTCTAGAGCTGGGTGTGGCTGTAAACCTGTTAGGCGCTCTTGCCGGAGGCGAAGAGCACTTGCTATACAGTTCACGCTCTGGATAATGACCTGGAATCCGCTTTCTGATTTTTGTGCACGCCTGCCACGCACGCTTGGGTTTTGTTCGTGTGGTGGTTGCTCACTTTGCGTAGAAAGGATGTCGGGTGACAACGCAGCTGTAGAAATATAGTATACTGGTTAGGTTCCAATCTTTCGATGCGGGCGAGGGGAATTTTCTGAAGTGGAGCGTTTTGATTGGCCCAAAACCGCCATTTACGGTCAGTTGATGGGGGGATATGACCTTTCTATGCCAATATAATTTGACCCAAAACTCTAAAATGACGATATTATGCGCAAATCAGCAATATAAGCCTTGAGTGTACGGAGCGGGATACAAAAGAAGTCGTTTGAGTCGACTGAGACTGGTACACTTCTTCCAGCACTTCATCGAAATGGACCCTCCACAGGGGTGCTGGTAATGGGCCTGATGGTTCATGAGCAACAGCAAGTTCACCTTCGCGTTCATCGATAGAGTCGATTTGAGGAACCCCATCGTTCTTCCATCCATTGTAGAATCGATTATGGGGTCATCGACCTCAGGAGATGTCCCCGTGGTCGGAGGAGCATCAATTGAGCAAAGCAGAATGCGGGATTGGACTCATCAGCTCGAATATACGGACTTGGCCGCAGGGTTCCTTGCGAGCTCGGGCCTCGATGAATCACAATTCACGACATTGGTCATCAACTAAAACCTTCACGGCATCGACGTGGCCTCTCTTACATGCAATGTGTCTCCCAGTACTATCTCACCATGGTCCCAAACCCCAGCACTAGTCAGTCATGTACGCACACAAAATAGTGGCTATACTCGGAAGGGAGCACGTCCAGGTTGAAATGGAGAGCCACCGAGGCATCTCCACACAAAGCCTACCACGACAACGTCTGGTCGATCGACTCGAGTTCTCGATCTGGTGGTAATCCATGGGCAGCCGAGCTCTCTCTGGGACAGCGGTTTGCAAGGACCCCTGATGCGACAAAATTCCTGCGAGACTATTGCTTCAACAACCACAAAAAATGGGTCATACTGAGTAGTGGTGGCAAGAGCAACACTTACGGTTGCTCGGATTCAACGTGCTCGAGGGTGGTCGATGCGAATCGTCGAAAGGAGCCCAATGGAGCTTACCACATGTACACCTCTACTCTGCAAGATAGCCACAGTGACTTGTGCAGGTCAAAGCCTATTGCAACTCGGCGTCAAGTGACCTTACTGCCAACGTTTCGTGGTGCAGTGCAGAGCAATCGCTCCGTTGGACAGAAGTCGCTCGTTGAAGTTGTCCACCTGCGTGACCACACAAATTTACAGGGCAGAAAGTCGACTGTCCACCGAGCGAAGGATGGTGTTGCAAAGTCTTTGGACGGTGAATGGGTCAAGTCATTTAATTTTATTCCGAGTTTGCTACAAAACCTAGTTAAGCTCAACCCAGGCTCGGCTGTTCAGCTTGATGTCAACCAGCACCAGCGGTTCATTCGTGACTTTTTTGCTTTGGGTGTGGATGTACAGAGTCAGGCTGCAAACTAACCCCATTGTTTGGTTTTGATGGAACGCATTCAAAGCATCGCAACGGGGTTCTGCTCTCTCGGACGGACGAGACGGAAACGCACAAAATGTAACTCTTGCCACGGCGCTAGCGAACGTCGAGAATGAAGAAATGTGCTTTGGATTCTTCGAATGTGCCGCGACGCCGGCATCGAACTCACAGGCGAGCTCTGTTTAGCGATTGAGGGGGAAATCCGTGGTGCTGCTTTGCGCATCTATCGTGAAGACAGTTATGTTGTGAATATGCGATTTTGTACAGTACATCTGCTACGCAATTTGAAAAAACCATTCAAACTCGGTGGAAGACAGTTCGAAAATGCAATTTGGAAACTTCAAAGCCAATACACTTCAAGCACGTATGCAACAGCACTGTATGAAATTCGAAAAATTACGGAGAACCTGTCGCGAAATATTTAACCGAACTCGACCCAGTTTTCTGGACGGTCCATGGTAATATGGGAGTGTCAGGATCAGGAGCGCCACTGTTTGCTTTTGGGGGTGGAGGCAACGAGGATCGACGGTATTACCTGGGTTATCACACTCGCAGAATCTTGCAATGCACCATACAAATTTGTCAGCAAACTTGCGGAGAACAGCGATACTCATGGAAGACAGCGGTGATTCAAGGATATTCGGAGCGTTCTTGATCAGAAGAAGTCATTCCGGACCTCTCCCGGATCTGGTCTATCATCTGGTAAAACTAGGTTTTATGTGTACACCTTTTCCCGTCCAAAGCTGGATTAGTTTCGGAGCAAAGTCGGATTTTGAAGTTTTAGGAAAATGGGGCTTTGCAAGCAATCTCGGATTCTTTTCCAAGCAAAGTTGGACTGGTTTCGTACTTATCAGAGTATTTCAAGGTAAATATGCAAATGTATTGATCGAAGTTATTCGCCGAGACGCATATCCTCCATGTTCTTGGTTCTCTCCCACCATTTCGCGCTGTAGATCAATTGACTGACGACGACGGCTGGTGTAATTCTCGCCATCGTGTGCTCGGCAATTTCGCGAGGAAGTCCCAGCTTCTGCGCCTCAATGGGCTGTCCATTGTGGAAGCGAAGGCGGTCGCGATTCGCGGAGACGTAGTTCTTGACAGCACTCTTCAAGACGCTGAAGCAACCCTCGATCGGGTTGCACATGGGGCTATAGGGCGCGAGACGCAGCATCACGAGTCGCTCTGCGGGCAGAGCCGGTACATTCTCGACCAGTCGCTCTTGAAGGGGGCCTTCGCTTCGCTCGTGGGCCGGTGCGTTGTCCAGGACGAGAACGATCTTTTTGCCCCGGTACGTTTCTTGGCTGTCCGCCCAGTTCATCGCGCTGATGAACGCGTCCAGCGAGAACGAAGCATTCATGTCCATGTCGATTTTGCCTGACACATAGTTCACTTCCATGACACCGACACCGTTCGCCACAGTACACTGGATCTGCAGATTTTGCCCTTGGGAGATCGGCACAGAGGTCGTTGCACGTTCGCCTTCTTTCGCGCGCCCAACTATGCGTGAAATTAACACGTTATAGTTAGTCTCGTCGCAATACACGATCACGTGGCTCCCGCACGATAGAACTCAAGCTTTATCGCGAAATCGCGGCGCTCGATCTTGTTTGGCATGCTGTTCATGGCGTTCCTCTCCAGTCGCAGTCTTTTTACCGTGTATGTAAGGCCAATTAAATGGCGGCTAATCGTAGGCCCACGATTGTTGTTCCGGCGAGTTGCCGAGCGACAAGCGTCCCATCGCGCACGACGAGCCCATCGCTCACGACGAGCCGATGACCTTACCTTGCCCAGCCCAAGTACCTCCGGTCGCGGCTGATGAGGGATCGGTAGCGGGAGGCACGTGCGGCGGCCTCTGGGTTGGTCCATCCCGTCCAGAGGGACAACGACTATTGTGTCGAATTATGTATGTGCATAGTTTATTCCATACAAGCACGCACCGCAAGGCATCCAGAGACGCACTCTGGATTCCGCGTTCGAGAGATCAAGTGCTTCGCGGCGTGTGAAGGCTCCATACAGGTTAACAGCCACATTCAGCTCGTCTTGATGGTGAGCACAAGAGGAAGTGCCAGTGCCGCGGCACGCAACCAAGTCCCTCCGCAGACCGCCAACGTGGATCAAGACGCCCGTCAACAAGCTGCGCCACAGGCAGCGCCCGACTGCGGCGCACCACGACCCGCAGCAGCGATTGCACATCTCGACCCAGCAACCGCCGCGCAGATCGCGGTGGTAGGCCCTGCGCTTGCAGCTATAGCCGCGGCGCTCAGCGGAGGTGGGTCCACGCGAAGCCCCGCGGCAGCCGAGCGGCTGACCTTCAGCCTGCACGCGAGTCCGGAGGTGACGACGAAGGCGCGCCAGGCGCCAAACTGGCTGCGGGCGACGACGTCGGTGCGGAGAAGCACGGCAGTAAAGTCGACCTCCGGAACATCAGGCTTGAACCGTTCGACGGCACAGTTGCCGAAGGAGCGTGGGACGCGAGAGCGAGGGAATTTCGCGACGAGCTTTGCGAGCAAGTCGACGACGCACAAGCTCTTGCAGGTCGACGACGCACAAGCTCTTGCAGGTCGACGACGCACAAGCTCTTGCAGGTCAAGTCTGGAGCGACGACGTGAAGAAAGCCGTACTGAAGATCTTTCTCAAGGGCATGGCGCTGCGGTGGTATCGAGACTGGCGCCAGGCCAACTCGGCGGCGACATTCGCTGATGCTCGCGACGCATTAGTCAATGAATTTCGACCCGTTCTGCTGGGGTTGACGTGTCAGACAGAATCCGGCGCGAGCGCAAGCGCTGGAGCGAAACGTATCGTGAATTCTCGGACCGGCTCCTCCAGATAGCGAATGCTCGCCACGCTCTGGTGTCGTTCGTTCGTAACGCGTACCCAAAATACGCCGACTTCCTCGAAACAAAGGTGGCCCTTGAGAGCGAGTCTCCAGAGAAAGAACTTATGTCGGCAATCGCAGTCCTCAGCCGCAAGGCTGAAACCGACGGCCGGCTCTCGGATAAAGCGAAGACACGATCCCCGGCCAACGCACCGGCGGCGGGTAAGGGCAGGGGAAGGCGCCGCGCGCGCCATTGAACAGTATGACCAAGGTCAAGAAGAGCGACAACGCTAAGAAGCGGTCGGCCGACGCCAACGCCGCGACCGTCGATCGCAAGAAGCACCCCAAGCCCACAAATATTGCGACCCCTAAGTCCGGCATCAAGTGCTTCGAGTGTGGCGGCGTAGGGCACACCGCCGCGTTCTGCAGACGGTTCCTGAAGCCTAAGAAGAACAAGAATGCTGAGGACGATAACGACGGCGAAGCTCAGGCTGCGACAGAAGAAGTCGATGGCGACGCAGAGACCGACGAAGACGAGTGTGATGAAGACGAAGAATGAAGGCTCGGCGTCAGGTTGAGCCCAGTCTTGTTAGACTCTGGCGCGTTGCACCACCTGACCGGCCAGCTCGACAGCCTTACAAATGTGACAAGCTGTCGACCGCTCGTCATCAAGGTGGCGGACGGGTGCGTGGCGGTCTCAATGCAGAAGGGTCGGCTCACGATAAAGGCAGTGGTAGATAGTGGCGACGGCGGGTGCGCAGTTCGCGACTTTGTGCTCAATAATGCCCACTATGTGCCCAAGTTTGAAAAGACCCTGCTCTCCGTCTCTACATTGATCCGCACGGGCCACGATATCACGTTCACGGCCGCAGGAGCCACGGTGTACAGGCAATCGGCATCGAGTGGCATGCCATGCGCGCGATCTGAACGGGGTATACCCGCTCCTGACTCAGGAACAGTTGCTGACGGACGACCACCTGATCTGTGCGGCCGCTCTCTCCGTCCTCGGCACGGATCTGGAGTCGTGGCATCGGCGCCTGGGCCACGCGAACTACAATACTCTGATGAGCATGGCGAAGCGGAAGCTCGTGAACGGACTCAAGATCGCTAACGGAGCCAAGCCGCCGTCGTGCATCATGTGTGCACTCGCTAAGGCCACTGCAAGCACAGCACCCAAGGAGCGCGCCAGCACGAACGAGGCAGCCGATGGCGTGGTGCACGCCGACTTGAGTGGGCCGGTCGCGAAGTCTCGCGGCGGGTACCGGTACTTTATGGTAGTGTCGTGGCGTGGATTCCTGCAGGCTTATCCGCTGAAGAAGAAATCGGAAGCCGCCTCGAAGATCCGCGCGTTTCTCAAATTGATTGACCGCTAAGCTGCGGTCCCCGTCTCAAGTGTGAAGGTGATTCGCACAGACGGCGGATCCGAGTTCCTCAATAGGGACTTCCGGAGGTTGATTCAGTCAGAAGAAATCCTGCAGCAGCACAGCGCTCGACACAGTTCGTCCCAGAACGGCGTCGCCGAGCGAGTCGTCCGGACGCTGACCGAGGTGGCCTCCGCGATGCTGACCGACTCGGGACTGCCACACTGCATGTGGGTCGACGCGCTCCTTCACGCGGTGTTCACACGTAATTGCATCCCAAAGTGCGGTGAATTCGTCACGCCACACGAGAAGATGTTCAAGCGCAAGCCAGACGTGAGCAAGTTGCCCACGTTCGGTCAAGCAGTCTCGTCACGCGTGCCCGACGAAGTGCGTATCAAGTTTCAACGTTTCACTAATCCGCGTGGTGAGCTAGGTGCATTCGTGGGATGCACGGACGAGATCAAAGGGTTCAAGGTGCTGCTGCCCAGCCCCGGGTTCCCCGTGTTTGAGATGTATGGCGCGACAGTGATCTATCGCATGCTGTTTGAAATCAGCGATGTGGGGGAGGAGCACACGGCCGATTTCGACTACGTCAGCGAGGACGACCGAGAGCCAAATGACACTGGTGGACCGCACTAGTCGGCGTCGACCGCACGCAGGCGCTCCAGGCGTATCGCCGAACAGACAGCTGACCAAGCCACGGTGCTGGGAGAGGTAATTCGCGAGCCACTAGACCTGGTCGAGGCCAAGCGGTCACCGCAGTGGGCCGAATGGAGTCGAGCTATCAACGAGGAAGTCGACGCGCTGTTCCAAAACGGCACTTTCGAATGGGGTAGACCGCCCCGCCAACGCCGCCGTGCTTGATCATACCTTGCAGTTCCGGGTGAAGACGGGTCCACGGGGCGAGATCCTACGTTACAAAGCCCGCCTGTGCGCTCGCGGCGACCGGCAGCAGCTCCTTGTCGACTTCGTAGACACCTACGCACCAGTGGCCACACTGATGACTGTGCGGGTATTTTTCGTGTTGGTGGCCAAGCTCCACCTCATCGCGCGTCAAATGGACGTGCCGGCCGCTTATGTCAAGGCCGACCTACCCGAGGTCGTGTACATGAAGGTGGTCGAAGGATTTGCGGCTCCGAATCAGACGGGAAAGGTGTGGCGGCTGCGGAAGGCGCTCTACGGCCTCCGGCAGGCGGGCCGCGAATGGAACAAGGCATTTGACTTTTATCTGCGCGGTTACGGTCTTACTCCCACTGACGTCGATCAGTGCCTTTACTTCGCGAATGTGAACGGCTCGTTACTCCTCATGTGCTTATACGTCGACGATCTATTGGTCGCTCACCGTGATGCGGCGGAGGTTCTGATGCTCATGACTGCGCTTCACCAACAGTACGGCGTGAAGGACATGGGACCACCAGATCAGTTCCTGGGAATGCGCGTGGAGACAGTGGGTGACGGCACGGTCCTGCTCTCTCAGACGCCATACGTTGACGGAGTGCTGCACAGGTTCGCGATGGACGGAGCGAAGCCCCAACGCTCACCAATGGTTCCGAACTCTCGACTCAACGACCTGGGTGTTCCGACCAACGAGGAACTCGCCACAATGTGAAGAATGCCGTATCGTGAAGCAGTTGGAGCTCTACTCTACCTTGCTCGAGTGACTCGACCCGACATCAGCTTCGCGATCGGTCAAGCGGCTCGCCACTGCGCTCGACCGCGCAAGGTGGCTTGGGACGCGGTGAAATACTTGATGCGATACCTAAATGGATCGCGCGAGCTCAAGCTCCGACTGGCGCCTTTGACAGAGGAGATCCTGGTGACGTCGGACGCCGACTGGGCAAATGACAAAGCCGACCGGAAATCGGTGTCGGGCCGCGTGGTCTTCCTCTTCGGTTGCCCAGTCACTTGGGCCAGCAAGAAGCAAACCATCGTCGCGCTGTCGAGCACGGCAGCCGAGTATGTCGCCGCTGACGCGCCATCGAAGATGGAGAACTCGTGCGAATGCTCGTGCGGCAAGTACTCGGCGAAGACTTCCCTGTGATCCTGACCATGGACAGCCAGCCTGCCATCGCGCGACTGATGAGACCAGGCTACAGTGAGAAACAGAAAACCGTAGACGTACGATTCAAGGCTGTGAAGGGATTGCTGAAGGATGGCGAGATTGCGGTCGTGTACACGCCAACGGGCAGTATTCCCGCTGATCTCCTCACTAAAGCACTAGGCCCGACGCAGCTGGAGCCAAGCGTGGCCTGTGCGGCCTTGGGTAGACGCACCCGATGCGCCGCTTGTGGGGGAGGTGTTGTTCCGGTGAGTTGCCGAGCGACAAGCGTCCCATCGCGCACGACGAGCCCATCGCTCACGACGAGCCGATGACCTTACCTTGCCCAGCCCAAGTACCTCCGGTCGTGGCTGGTGAGGGATCGGTAGCGGGAGGCACGTGCGGCGGCCTCTGGGTTGGTCCACCCCGCCCAGAGGGACAACGACTATTAGTGTCGAATTGTGTATGTGCATAGTTTAATACAAACACACACCGCGAGGCATCCAGAGACGCACTCTGGATTCCGCGTTCGAGAGATCAAGTGCTTCGCGGCGTGTGAAGGCTCCTACAACGATGGGCAGACGCATGCTTTCGAGCGTGATCGTCGGATCGTGCTCGAGCGCGTCCTCGAGAGAGATCATGATCTCTGGGCTCACGTTGAGTCACGTAGCGCGGAGGCCGCCGCGCTTCTTGTCTTCTACCTGGCGCGTTTTGACGATTACGTACGCGCTGCTTCGTGAGATGCCGTTCGCGCGCGCGATTAGAAGCGAGTTGTCGCCACGGTCGAATGCGTCGAGAACGCGCTGACGCTCTGTCGCTGTAGTCTTTGGCTTCTTTGGTGTTGCCGACGGCAATTTGGATGTGCGCGTTTTTTTTTGGCGGGCACTCAATTTCGATGTACTGTGGTGCAATGTCCTAAGTACAAAACCGGTCCAACTTTGCTTGGAAAAGAATCCGAGATTGCTTGCAAAACCCTGTTTTCCTAAACCTCAAAATCCGACTTTGCTCCAAAACTAATCCAGCTTTGGACGGGAAAGGATGCAGGTCTCATCATAGATACTAGTTTTTTTTTCGTGGTCACACTTGGTCTCATGCCCACCATTCATTTTCGTTGAGCCTGGCCAGTAGCAGCACCAGGTGTACTGCTCACTCTGAGATTTTCAATCTAAGCCGCGCCCAACTCTCCAAACCATGCCCCCTTCAGGCCTTCGCTGCAGAACCGACTGGGTAAGCTCTGTTATCCACTCTGGCGCGCCGCCTCGCCGATCAGACGGTGGAGCCTCCGCCCCAACGACGAGTCCCGCCACTCGAAAGCTGCACCTCGCCGCTCGCCGCTCAGCGAAGATCAACGGAGCGGACCTACCAACGGCCAATCTGCTCGACATGACGACCACAGGGAACAACGTTCTTGGGACTGGAAGGGTCTCCAGGAAGAAGGCGCGACAAGCGCCCCGCGTGTATCGGCCCCGACAGTCGACCTGGAAGCGATGAAGATGAGCCACCTGCCCCAAAGCGACTGCGTTTAGCCTCGGCAGATGCCTTTCCATCTCGCGCTCCACCTAGTACTTCAGACCGACGGGATGGACGTACGAAGATCTACATTGACGGGTTCGAATACACACGCGCCGCAATCACCCAAGTGAAGATCGTATACCGTCGCAGCTTCTATCGAGGCCAGAAGTGTCTCGTGGGTCTGACATCCATAGGCGAGTTGAAGTCCCTCCGCTTTCTCGCGTCAAGCACTAAATGCTGAACTCTCTCTCAATTCCATCACGCTTGGACCTCAACAGCCAGCAAGCAGGAGTTAATGATCGACAGGGTCATCGGTTTTGCTCATCCAGCCAACGTTCATCTTCTGCGCTACAGTGGCATCACACTCATTATTGATGGGACTTCTCGATGTGTCCTCGCTCATTTCAAGCAGTGCGTTGTGGATGGTCTACGACCGTGGCTCGAAGCTCTACGTGCCTGTCTGTTTTGTTCTGGCCACCGCGAAGACGCACGACGTGTACTGGAACATTATCCAGTATGTTAGCGACGCGTGTCTCTCGCCAAAGCAAGTCGTGTGCGACTTCGAGGCGGCACTGATCAACGCCGTCCGAGACTGGTTCGAGGGCGTCGACATCGTTGGATGCTTCTTCCATTTCAAGAAGGCATGTCGTCGTCGGAAGATGGAGAAGTATCGCGTCCCAAGCACTGAGATCGACATTACGATGGCTCTTGGTGTTCTCGACCAGCTGACGACGATTGATCAGAAGAAAATCCCCCGACAAGGAGTAGCCTGGGTGAAGGCAGAGATCCAAAGGCAGTGCGATGAAGCATCGCTCCCTTACTCCACGCATTGTTGGGCAAAATTTTGGGCCTACTTTGCTCGAATATGGCTCAAGCTCCCCCCCCCCCGCGTAATTGCTCCCAGACCTCGACGACGATGACTATGATGACGACAATTGCTACGATGGCGAGGATGTGGCAAGTGACACCAACTATGAGGGTATCGCTGCTGGCTCGGACGAAGATGAGAAAGAGAACAGCGGGATCCAAGACTTGACATATTTTAGCGACGGTAGCGAGGTCGCTCTTTAGGTATAGCGGTAAAGTGAGTGGATGAATACCAACATAAACGTTGTGGTCTTGTTTGCAATCGTCCGAGGGTGACTTGTACACATTTTCAGACTTTACTTTGGCATTGTTCTTCGGCAAAGTGGACGCGTGTGTCTGACACCCCGAGCCATGCTCATCTAGTCTTCGACTAAGTTCGAGGTTTTGATATTCGATAAAATTCGATAATTGATTTACGGCCGTATGTAAAGATGACCAATCTTAGTGATAGCTAATCCACACGAGCAATGCCCTTCACGTTGCTGCTGTCGAATGTTCCCCAACAGCACAGTCCGAACCACACAACACGTTTCTCGCAATCATTGCTGGTAGTTTGATTGCCGTAGACTATGTAATGGTCTGCCCGCTTGAATCGCCTCAACGAGTGGTTCATGGAATTGCTGTTGGATGGGTTCACTTGGTTTTGAAAAGTCTTAGGGTCGTAAATCACAACGATACCTTGATTCTTGTCAATGAAGACGCCGCGAGCGTGCGACGCAAACGAACGCCGGCTTGGCAGTACGCGTCGCCATCCGGTTGCGATGGCTGTACGCGCTTGATTGAAGAAGACACAGAAGTTTCAGTGAATAAGGCGGATCTCCTTCGGGCCTTCAATCCCGTGCCAAACTTTGGACACAGACGGCCTGTTGTGTCCTATTGATTTGCGGTGGGGAAGCCCTCTCGTTGCCGGCTTAGATGAATAAGATAGATCTCATGAAAACCAAATGCCATCAAAGTATATGGGCAAAATACCGTTGTCTTCATCGTACAGCTCGCTGTCGTCGGCGTCTAGGACAACGAGTAGTCTACGCCATCGATCATAGGCACTTAGTTTTTGTGTTCATGGTTCGGCGAATGCTCTGCTTGTGCAAGCCTCCATTGCTCCAGAGACCTACCACGAACTTGCAATTGCGTTGGTCTAATTTTATTTTTTTTCTGTTGATACTATCTTTTGTCTCGGTATCTAACCAGAGACCAGACCGGCATAAGATTCGGATTGACCCTTATCTTCTTGACCCTGAGTAGTATGTGGTTATGTGGACAGCCCCGACTCTGGGAATCATTTTCTCCTGCAATAGTCTTCAAATTCACCAAGAGGTTGTTCCTTCCCTCAAAGCACCAGATTGAAGAACCCTTGGAACCTGCGCTGAAAATGTTGTGCAGCCAGATCTGGGCGTTCGTTGAGATACTTTCGTCATTGCGTGGAGGTTAGCTTGCTAGTTCTCTCGATGGCAAGGCTGGGGTCATACACACGAAAAAGATCTCGCCACACTCTGTCTGCGGCACTGAGAATAACGAAGAATATTGGCCAAGGATTCTCGCGAGCAGGAGCTTTTCAGCTCACTCCTCACGTTGGTCCAGTATAGCCCAGTTCCTCTCACGGACCTGAAGTATGACTTCAGCTCTTTCAGATATTCCTTCGTGGTGTGCTTCACATTGAGACCTTTTGCAACTGGTGTAAGTACTTTGCCGTTAGCCCAGCTGCTGAAGTTGAAGCTACAGCAGAGATTGTCATGCCTTCGCTTGGGTTTGCGGGTGGAAATTTGTCGCTGTAGGCCATCGTGCTTGTCAACTTCCGCATCAAACCGTCCATTTTCTTTGAAATAGATTCAAACAGAAGAAAATTTGAACGTCATGTGTTACAAAGCGTCGATGATGCCATGCCACTTTGTGGGCACAGAAGTCAGAAAGCTTAAACTCACCAGATCGCGTTTCTTCATCATCCAGAGCGTGAAACCCTCCAGTAATCTGATGAAAAGGTATAGGGAAGCATGCTTGCATCAAATATCTGGTGGTGAACTCGTTGGTCGGTTCTTTAGCCGATGGCATAGGGCAGGCACGCTCAACACGTCCACCAGTCAGCACTTCGAGAATCTTCTCATCTTCCAATTCGACATCCTTGATCACGTATGGATCATCAAATTTCGGCTCGCCGTCATCTACATCCTCTTCGAGTTGCACTTGACGAGATGGTGTGGTGTCTCTTGGATCCCAGTCTCTGTTGACGTGTTCTTCATCAAATCATCGTTGATACGACGTCTCGATACAATGTATTTTTTTGTTCGGTGAATAGAGTGCTTCAAGTTGTAACCAGGCTGTATGATGCGGGCGTGTGAACGCTGGGAGCCTTTACAATGACAATTCCGCATCTCTCCACTTGATGTGGTAAACTTGACACGATGTCATATGACTCATTCCGCAGTGTGATCGAGTTTTCCACGAGTCGCACTTTTACTTAGATGACCAAGTGAGAACACTGTTGTGAAGTGGCAGGTCCCAGAGTGTGGCGTACACCACCTGAAGGAACCGGATGTTTCCGAACCGTGGAGAACAGTGAACGCCAGGTATTCCTATTCTCCCACAAACGAGAAGACCGCGAAGAAGCAGCCAACGCTGCCAAATTTTTTTGATTTCGCGCGTGATCGCTTACCTGCTTCAGAGACCGCGGTCGAACCCGCCACGCGCACAGTTGCTGGACCCCGCGCCGCGCGGACGCATGATTCGCCTCGAGTGCCCGGAAGAACTTGGGGTGACTGCGACGACCCCATCTACGTGATCCTCCACAACCCCAAGCACCTCCTGCCTACCGACTCCACTGAGTTCGTCCCGAATGACGCTCAACGCTCCCCCGGGTGGGAGTAAGCCCGTGTTCGTCCGGCCAGGCCAAGACGTGAATGCGATGTCGGCTGCTCTCCGCCGGCGCAGTTGGGAAAAGTCTCCTCTGGCGGCCAAGCGGAGGACAGGACAAGGGAGGGGGGGGGGGG